>CM024240.1:15478685-15556811 GCA_013421045.1 Propylea japonica | reverse complement strand
ATTGTGTAAGAATTGGAAGTGTCTAACTCGAAACTGTAGAACTGTATTTTATTTAGGGATCTACTTGATATTCGTAAAAAACTTGTATTTTTAACAACTAAATTTATTACTTCTTCAGACCGACATTTCTTTATTACATCTGTCATCTGTCTTACACTAATTCATAGAATACTAAAAATGACATACATCAATACAATCATAGAATAGGATGAAGGCAGGTTTGTCAATGACAACATATTATATAATTCTAACACCGTCCCTCAAACCTGACTGCAAAGATTTAGCATTTTAACAAAATTATTAAACTTAACACAATCAAGACTCTTAGTCAATATATCTGCTATTTGTTCGTTAGTGTTAACATATGTAACATCTATTAGTTTTTTAGCTATTAAATCTATTACAAAATGATATTTCACTTCGATATGCTTACATCTTCTGTTGTTTTCGAAATTTTGAAGCAATTTGATGGTACTCTGATTGTCCTCATATAGAGTTACCGGCGTATCATATTCAATTTCAAAATCATCAAGAATATTTACAATATACAAAAGTTCACAACATGCCATACATAATGCCACAAATTCAGACATTCAGTGCTTGAAAGGGTAACAATTGACTGCTTTTTCGAAGTCCAAGACACCAAATTATCAAAGAGTACAAAACAGTAACCACTTATGGACCTTCTGTCTTCAGTATCGTTAGCCCAATCAGCATCTGTATATCCTACTAATTTGTAAGAAGATGAATGAAATCTTAATTTATAATCCACAGTAAATCTCAAATATTTCAAAACTCTCAATAAATAATTGAAATGTTCATCCGTTGCATTTTCTTGAAATTTAGAAAAATATCCAACACAAAAACATATATCAGGCCTACTTCCCATCATTATGTACATTAATGAACCTAATAGTTCTCTATAGGGCAAGTTAGTTTTGAGTTCACTGTCACAATTCCTTTTTAAATTTAGGTTCTTCTCAATAGGTGTTTTATAAGGTTTACAATTTTCAACATTGAATCTTTTCAACACATTTCTGATTGCTGAACTCTGATCAACAGTAATGATCTTTCTATGAAAATCTCTTTCCACATGAATGCCTAAGAAAACCCCAATATCACCCAAATCTTTCATTCTAAAGCTACTACATAGATTTGTTTTACATAAGTGAGAAAATTTTTATCATTGCATGCCAACAAAATATCATCTACATAGAGCAAAAGATAGCATCGAATGTTCCGTTTAATATATGTGAACAAGCAAAAGTCTGATTTAGACCGCCTAAAACCCAACTTAGTCATAAATGAATTGAAACGATCATTCCATATCTTCGGTGCCTGCTTTAAACCATAAATCGACTTTTTCAAAACGCAAATTTTCTTTTCATTAGTTTTATCAATTTTAACCCCTTCTGGTATCATCATAAATATTTCTTCAGATAAGGTACCATTCAAAAACGCATTTTTGACGTCTAGTTGTTGCAAATATAAATCATAATTAACACAAATGGATAAAAGTATCCTAAAGGTTGATAACTTAGCCACTGGAGCATGGGTATACAAACTGTCAATTTCTTGCTCAAAACCGCGAGCTACTAGTCTAGCCTTATAAAATACCTTACCTTCATTATTCGTTGTTTTAAAGACCCATCTGTTGCTAATGATTTTCTTACCCTCAGGCCTATCAACTAATTGCCATGTATTATTCTGTTCCAAAGCCTTCAATTCATCCTCAATTGCCTCCTTCCATTGATCCCAGTTTGCACTTCTTTGAGCTTCTTGGTATGATCTAGGAGTATCGTTTGACTCACACAGTAGAGCCAAACTGCCAAAATCAACCTCATAATCCTGAAGGTGAGATGGTAGTTGTGTTTCTTTTTGGTCTTCCCTCTCTCTCTTCATCTGCATCTTCAGATTGTTCTTGTTCCTGTTCCTCTTCATCATTATTCTCTATAGTATTTTCTGTAACATACTCATGAAACTCGGAATATTTTGGTCTATCAAAATCACTAAATTTATATTCATTAAATATAACATTTCTACTATGCAAAATTGAATTTTTACTTTCATTCCACAACCTATAACCATTTTCTGCATAACCTATAAACCTACATCTAATTCCTTTTGATCAAGTTTTGTCCTTAAACTATCTGGGACTCTGGCATAACATATGCAACCAAAAATACGCATGTTAGAAACATTTGGTTTCCTTCCAGACCACAATTCAAAAGGAGTTTTATCTTTAAAATGATTTGACTGAGTTCTATTTGTTATGTATGCTGCAGTTAAAATCGCTTCTTCCCAAAAAATTTTACTCATTTTCGATTGCGTAATCATAGCTCTTGCTTTGTCTAATAATGTTTGATTCATACGTTCTGCAACTCCATTAGTTTGTGGAGAGTATGGGGGAGTATAAAGTATTTCTATACCTTTGTCTGAACAAAACTTTTTGAATGAATTTGAAGTGTATTCACCCCCATTGTCACATCTAACCTTTGCTATTCTCTTGTCACTAAATAACGATGCTACCTTTGACTCATAATTTTTAAGACAGTTAAATACCTCATCCTTACTTTTGATAATGTATACCATAACAAATCTAGAGAAATCATCAATAAATGTACAAAAAGTATCGATTTCCATTATGTGAAGTTGGTGTGATGGGACCGCAAACATCGGTGTGTATCAATTCCAAAACTCTTGATGATCTTACAGTTCTTGAATAATAAGGTAAATTTTCTGTTTTGAAACGATACATACCTCACACATACCCTCATCACCTCTATCTTTGATCTCTAAACCATTTACTAAATTCATATTTTTAATATTCAATAGTGAACTGTAATTTAAATGAGCATATCTTTTGTGCCACAAATCAAAATCGTTACGTACAGACAAATTTGCTGTGTCGGTGGTACCACTTACAATCTTAAGTAATATTTTATATAAGTTTCCAACTCGTTTGCCTTTAACATAAATTTTCTTATCCTTTTCTATTGAAATAGCACCATCAGCACATATAATTTTAAAGCCTACCTTTTCAATAGTTGAAATTGATAACAGATTTACCCTTAAGTCAGGAATACAGTACACATTTTCAAGGTAATTGGAATTTCTTGGCCTCCAACAATACTCAGAACTTTAATATCTCCACTGCAGATAGCTTCCATTGTTTTTCCTTCTCTGCCAACTGAATCATCTTCGGAGGGTTGAATATGACCTTGTTAGTCATAGCTTCTTCTGAATTAATGTAGTGGTGTGTAGCCCCTGAATCTGCATACCAGCATGTACCTTCGCTGACTATCTCCTTGGACTCGGACAGGAATGCCACATCCTCAGGACTGCTTCTCTCATTTTTAACATTTTTATCCTTGTCTGAGGAAAAGTGTGCATGAGGTTTATTTCCTTGAAATTTTCCATTTCTACACTCTGATGCCTTATGACCTAGTTTGTTGCACCTGAAGCATTTTACACCACAAACTTCTTGTAGATGACCTATTTTTCCACATCGATTACATTTCTTGGAGGTTTTCGAAGCAATGAATGATGCTGATACTTCATGCTTCGTGGTTCCATTTCTTCTGTTGATTTTGAACTCAAGTAACTTCTTCTTTACATTTTCCCAGTTTAAGTCATCTTCTGAAAATGTTCGTATTGCTGTTACAATGTTCTCATATTCTTTGGGCATCGACAATAACAGGAAACATCCCATATCTGATTCTGAGAAATTTGCTCCCAGTGCTTTTAATTCTCTTAGGATTTTGTCGTATTTTGAGAAATGATGTTGAAGATCTTCATTTATGTTGTATTTTAAGTCAACCAGTTCTTTTAGAAGGTAATATTTTGAACAGTTTCCCTTTTTGCAAAGACAGATTCCAATTTATCCAGCATACCTTTAGTAGTCTTTATGTTTTAATATATTCGAGGTGCGAATCGGCTACGCATTGTATGACTACGTTTCTTGCTTTGTGATCCTTTTTAATCCAACTTGGATCGGTTTCTCTGACCTCTGTTAGTACTGAATGAACCTCCATCGATTCTAGTACTGATTCCAAGCGGAATTTCCAGTTGTCAAAATTATCACCCTTGAACGGGATGATCCCATGTTTATTTTCGGCACTGTTGAATTCCATTTTAATTTCTTTTGCTTCAGCTGGTCAGCCTCGTATTAACTTATCCCTCGTTCCACGTGTTGTTTCTAAGTTAGCCAGTAAATACTGGGCCCATAACCATGTAAGAATTGGAAGTGTCTAACTCGAAACTGTAGAACTGTATTTTATTTAGGGATCTACTTGATATTCGTAAAAAAAACTGTATTTTTAACAACTAAATTTTATTACTTCTTCAGACCGACATTTCTTTATTACATCTGTCATCTGTCTTACACTAATTCATAGAATACTAAAAATGACATACATCAATACAATCATAGAATAGGATGAAGGCAGGTTTGTCAATGACAACATATTATATAATTCTAACACTAGGGGTTCAGGCATCGACATCGGAAGTGTCGGATCGATCTAAACCGTTAGTTTATTAATCCGGATTGAGGGGAATACAAATTGTACCGTTCGTCATAAAAATCTGAGCAATCGGACGTCGTCTTTCGCTCGGTCTATTCGACGGAGCAAAGCGATTTTATCCATAGAGTTTTATTGTTTTTTTATTTTTTTTTGTTTTATGTGAGTTCCTGATCGACAAACCGATAGATTGAAAATTCTAAAAAGTTTTTATTCTTTGTTTGTCATTATCATTAAAAAACGCCAATTAATTCATTAAACTTTTCATTAAGCTATCGTAGTTATAAAAATGGGCAGGAGGAGATTTGCTTCCCGTTTCTTTTTTCGTGTATAATCAAATCATTGATCAGGATCTTTCGGTACAACTATCGCCGATACCATTGAAAAGACCAGAAGGGGATATTGCATTATCCGTTTCTTTTGCATTCAGTGCCTTTGCACCTAATTTTTAATTGAGATTTTATGGAAGAGCTACTAAAAGGGTGAAAGTATCGTTAAAAGTGAGCATATTTCCCAAAATAGTGATCTTGAATCCTTAATCTATAAAAGTAGAACAGAGCAGTATGTTCTGTGGCAGATGCTCTTGTACCGTTCGTTTTTCTTCCAGATATTTCGGATTTATCTGTACGATCTGTGGTCACGTGACAAAAAAAATCCTTCGCTTGCGGAGGTCAATGCCGAACGCCCCTATATGTGCTCAACTTTTCGTGAAACCGGACTATATCTTTGTTTTTATTGTTCAAATCAGCATTTAAATCTTCAAAAACCTAAAAAAGCATTTGGAAAACTATGTTTCAGTTAATTCAAACAACAAAATTAGATTCTGCGAAATAATTCATAAAAGCAAGCAATAGTAATAGAGAAGAATGTGGATTGGAATACTTGATTGATGCTAATGCCTAATCTTTGTTGAATACATCGTGTTCTCAACATCAATCAAATATACTTCAAATGTTTTTCTGATAAAATGAGTTTGAATGTTGAAACCACTATTTGTATATGTGTTCTTTATCGAGGTTGTAGGAGGCCGGTGTGTCGACTTCTCATTACTCGAAAATGAATTGAAAATATATGAGATTTCATTGGTATTTCTTTACCACTTACTTTCTAATGAAAAAAACCAAAACTATTCGGAGTAATAATCACGTAGTAGGTTGATTGATTCTTGGTAGAGCTGTAAAAATTAGTTCATGATAGTTAGAGCTACGGGTTTAAACTCAAAACTGAACATAACCTCACCCTAAGTAGTTAGAGCTACGGGGATTCTAAAAAAAACTGAACATAACCTCACTTATTCGATTCAGGCGATTTTAAAGACGGTCAGGGGTGGTGGCGCCACCTAGCGGATGACGCCATGACAGTTTTGTAGCGATCTGTATGAAAAAGTTTCTGGACGGACACGGGATTTGAACCCGAGAAGTTTGGGTGCGAGTCGGCTCGTATACCACATAGGCTACCGAGGCTATAAGAGTTTGGGTGTTTGGTGTTATAAAGCGGGCACATCTGAGGGTTCTGACGCATGATTGAAATTATTGTTTGAGATATTGAATGAATATGTGTTTTGCATAGAAGGAATATATGTGTGAAACTCACTTTCATAGTCTAGGTGACCATTTTTTTTTCATACTTGTCAAAATATCAGTTCAAGTAGAATTAGAAGATTTCAGCATTAATTTTCGATTTCTGTTTTTAGAGAATTTATGTTTGAAATTTCATTCTACTAAGAAAAGGGAAAACAATATTATAAATCGGGCGTGAGATGTCCACGAGTGAGAATTAGACTGAATCGAACTGAATATAAATGATTTGGCAACTATAGTCCGTTGACGAAAGGTGAGCCGTAGGTTGGCCATGAAAATTGGGCATATTCCACTGTGTATATTAAAATTTTAGGTTATGTTGTTTATTTTGTCAATATAACATAGAATTCTCTTATAACTCGAGAGCTGGTTAAACGAGGCCTGGTTCATTCGGCAACGTTGAATTTATTTTACGTTATGACAGCAAATACTGCCAACTTCAGATAAATAAGCAACGCCTACTATGAGCTCAACTTTTCGTGAACGGAGTGTACAATTACTTCAATTCAACATCCTGATGAAAAAATAGCATATAGTAGTTCGAGGACGATTTTTTTTTATTTTTGAACATCCGATATTATTTGACGTGAATATCCGAATCAATATTCGAAAAAAGCACTGACGCAGGATCAGGTACCTTTGCGCGTATCTCATACGTACCTAATGAATTCAATATAAGAAGGCTAGGCCAACTAAGCTGTATAGGGAATGTGTTGATTTAGTTGTATAGATACCTGGGTGGTTGACTGAATTATTTTATTGAAAACCATTTGTATTGCGTAGTTTAAAAGATGAAGCACAGATAGCTGCTTTAAGAAAAAATACAATTTGAAGAACAAGTATATTTCATTGACTCAGTGTTCCACATATTTCAATACCTTATTCTTATAGAAGTACATACATTCTGGGATCACATAACTCTCGACAAAAAAGCATTTATTAAATCTTCGATCGAATTGTTGTTGGTGTTTCGAACTAAATCTTTAATGATATCCAACAACTTGTAGTAGTAGAATGATATTCGTAGATTTTTCAACATCTCAAGTCGATTGGAAATCAGTAGAGATTCAATTTTGTGATTTTATTCAAGTCGGCCCAACAGAAATACATGCAGTTTCCATACTATCAGTTTAATGATGACAAAAAGGGTGAAACATATCTTCTTGTTCTTTAACGATTTCAATCCGATTCATAGTTATAAGCCAAATTATATCTATTGTTAGGTAAACCATAAGGAGTATCAGTACAACCCAAGAAATATTTCAGTTTTACGATAACCAAATGGTGAGAATGTTTTTGTGCATAACATTCCTTCTTATTCTTCAACGATTTCGATCAGATTTATTGTTATAGACCAAAATAGATCTGCATCAGTTAAAACTGCAGCAGTCAAAGCTGTAGCAGTCAAACTGAAGCAGTCAAAACTGCAGCAGTTAGAACTGCAGCAGTTAGAACTGCAGCAGTTAGAACTGCAGCAGTCAGAACTGCAGCAGTCAAAACTACTACAAGCTACTTAAGAATTATGGAGCATCCAAACGGGTGCAGTAGTGGAATGTTCTTGATATGTCATATTCTGACTTATACTGTGCACAACACAAAATTTATGTTCAGGACAGAAAAGTCCTCTCGTAAAAAAAAACATCAGCAACCATTTCTTCAGAGAAAAGATAATTAAGCAAAATTATGCCCTTCTCAACCATTTCTCTAATACAATGCAAGAAAAAAATACAATTTGAAGAACAAGTATATTTCATTGACTCAATATTCCACATATTTCAATACCTTATTCTTATAGAAGTACATACATTCTGGGATCACATAACTCTCAACAGATGGATTGAATCTACAAAAAGCATTTATTAAATCTTCGATCGAATTGTTGTTGGTGTTCGAACTAAATCTTTAATGATATCCAACAACTTGTAGTAGTAGAATGATATTCGTAGATTTTTCAACATCTCTAGTCGATTGGAAATCAGTAGATGATTCAATTGTGTGATTTTATTCAAGTCGGCAAAACAGAAATACATGCAGTTTCCATACTATCAGTTTAATGATGACAAAAAGGGTGAAACATATCTTCTTGTCTTTAACGATCTCAATCCTATTCATAGTTATAAGCCAAATTATATCTATTGTTAGGTAAACCATAAGGAGTATCAGTACAACCCAAGAATATTTCAGTTTTACGATGACCAAATGGTGAGAATGTTTTTGTGCATAATATTCCTTCTTATTCTTCAACGATTTCGATCAGATTTATTGTTATAGACCAAAAATAGATCTGCATCAGTTAAAACTGCAGCAGTCAAAGCTGTAGCAGTCAAAACTGCAGCAGTTAGAATTGCAGCAGTCAAAACTGCATCAGTTAGAACTGCAGCAGTCAGAACTGCAGCAGTCGAAACTACTACAAGCTACTTGAGAATTATGGAACATCCAAACGAGCGCAGTAGTGGAATGTTCTTGATATGTTATATTTGACTTATACTGCACATTGATCAATTTCCAACACAAAATTTATGTCCAGACAGAAAAGTCCTCTCGTAAAAAAATATCAGCAACCATTCTTCAGAAGAAAGATAATTAAGCAAAATTATGCCCTTCTCAACCATTTCTCTAATATAATGATACTCTATATCAATGTGTCTTGTTCTACTGTGATATATCGGACTTCGTATAAGCTTTTGAGCACTATCATTATAAAGTACAATTGTTGCATTAAATCCAACTTTTTCTCTAAGAAAGCCTGTTATAAAAACTTCATCTTTGCTAGCTTCAGTGATAGCAATGTATTCAGCCTCTGAGCTCAGCAATGCTACACAAGATTGCTTTTTTTTTGCCTCCTAGGAAATTGCTGTATTATTACATTTATTATATTTTGAAGAAAATATACTGAATGAGATTTCTAACATTAATGTCATTAGAAATATCTGCATCTACATAACAAGTAATACTTGTATCACTTTCAGTAGATATATTGTCCATATTAACATTGCTTTTCAAGTATCTCAAAACTATCTTTAAATATGTGTGATGTTCATAATTGAACTACTACTGAATGGCTTAGATAGCTTACAGGATATGAAAGGTCTGGGTTTGTATTAACTCCTGAATTCATTAAGGAGTTCGTAAGATTTTGATATGGTAAATTTGGTTTTTCATAGGTACTCTTTTCCATTGTTAACCAAGTTCAATAGGTGTCTTAATAACTTCAGCATCTTTCATTATGAATATTTCTAGAAGATCAAATATATTGTAATCTCTCTGATTATTTTAAAATATGTTTTTCTTCATCATACTTGATATTAAATACCAAAAACCTAAGACCCAAGTCCTTCAGTATAAAATGTTTGACAATCATGACATTCATGTTTAACATCTGCTTCTAACGATACATAATTTAAACAGATCAGAAAAATCATCTACATATATTGCAATGATAATCCTTGAAGTTTTCTTCATCATACTTGATATTAAATACCAAAAACCTAAGACCCAAGTCCTTCAGTATAAAATTTTTGACAATTCATGACATTCATGTTTAACATCTGCTTCTAACTATACAGAATTCAAACAGATCAAAAATAATCTACATATATTGCAATGATAATCCTTGAAAAAAGATAACATTCTTAAAGAATATACATGGTTCCTGGTTAGAGTGTTTGAAATTAAGTTTTATCAGTCCCTTCAACTTTATTATTCCAAATTCGTACATGAATCTCCTTATCAGTGTCACCGTTCGACATATAAATTATCAATAGATATAGTCCGTTCACGAAAGTTTGAGCTCATAGTAGGCGTTTGTTAATTTATCGAAGTTGGCAGTATTTGCTGTCATAACGTAAAATAAAGTCAACTTTGTCGAATGTACCCGGCCTCGTCCGACGAGCTTGCGAGTTATCAGAGAACTCTATGAAATATTGACAACATTGTGTATCAATCTGACAAGAAATTGAACAACATAACCTAAAATTTTAAAATACACAGTGGAATATGCTAAATTTCCATGGGCACTTTTGTACTTTCTTCTTATCTTTGGTTCGATCAACTAGTATCCATGTCCATCAGCGATTGATATTTTTTTTCGTGGCTTCAATCAACTTTTCACCCTTTTGTCATGCTAAAACCTAACTCACCGTCTTTGGATCTCCATTTTCAATTTGGTTTGGTTCATCTCTGAAAAAATTATACGTCACATAGTTTTAAAATTTTTTTTTCCTTGATATCCTTCCAGATCTCATTAAAACTTCTTTCGCTACTATTTGTCTGTATATTGTTCTTCTTCTGTCATATCTTCATCCTCCCCTTACTCAACTCCAATATTGATATCCGATAAAGACTTAGTTATTTCATTAGTATCTGATTCCAGAGCGATAGTTACTTCAGGAACAGATTCTGACTAATTTTTGCTTTACATTTATATCTTCAAAAGGTTGATTGACATCATTAAGGTTTTACAGTGCAACACACAAACACCTCATCAGTCTCGGGATCTAAAATTCTGTAGCCCTTCTAGTTGCTTCTATTATCTCTTTAGCTTTCTCTCTCACTTTTCTTCGGGACAAAGATGTGAGTCAAAAGTAACAAAATGCATCTGATTTATTTTATTTCAGAGTTCAAATGGTCGTTTTTCTTTAGATCTTGTAGCCAATCTGTTTGAAATATAATTAGCAGTCATTACTGCATCCCCCCAAAATATTATACGAAAGTTTAGAATACATTTAGCTGATTCAACTAAAGTACGATTTTTTCGCTCTGAAACAACATTTTGTTCTGGGCAGTATGGTACTGTATATTGAAACCTAATACCTAAATTATTCAAAAAGTTTTTCAAGCTGTTGCTAACATATTATCCTTCGTAACTCACAAATTTTTTTTTCCAGATACTGTATGGTATGGTCACATGAGGATTTCAGCAAATTTACTTTCTCTATAAAAAACTATTACTCCATAATATAAAACCATTTTCGTTATGACAGTCATACTTACATCTTGCTCTTTTTGATAACACACTGCTTTTCATCAAAAGTGATATCATACGTAGCACTGGGATCTTGGGGCACGTTGCCATACTTTTTTGTCTGACAAGTTAAAACAAAGTTCAGTGTTGGATTCACTCTTTTCAACAGATGATTTTTGCATGATTTTCGTTATTTTGGAAATAACAGTCCCTTTTCAAATGTCTTTTACGATGACGGTAGTGGCATTTCCTAGTTTATTTCTTTGGCATTGTTTCTTGATTCCTCCTAGATCCTTTAATGTTCATCGCAATTTCTGTAGCAGTATCAATTCTCTCCTTTTCGTACAGCCTCATTCAACAATTTTCCCTTAACATATATATACTCGAAAGTTAATTCATCATCAAGTATTTCATCCAATGCTGTTACTAATAAGGAAAGAAAAATATTGGGAAAATTGGACACTATTTATTTTTTACAATGGATGATAACCAAGTTATTATTTCTTCAACTGCTGGTACTAATGTTGAGTAGATATCTAGTAGACCTCCCAATAAAAGTGCATGATTGGAAGTCTTTAATCGTTTCACCTACACCTCTCAGTCTTTTAACCAGTTTTAAAACTTCTTCAATATTATAGGGCATAGACCTACCGTCAAGAGTAGATTGATATATATTCCTCAATAGATAAAGTTTATTTGTCAGAATTCAGGTGCTTTTGTGCATAACATTCCTTCTCATTCTTCAACGATTTCAGGTCATAGTTATAGGTCAAAAAAACTAACTATTGTTAGGAGATGCAGGTGCCTTGTTTGTGTGTCTACCGTCTTCGGAGTCCCTATTTCGTAACATAAACAAGATAATTCTTGCATTGTGGAATCAACCACCATGACAAATTCCTTTCGTTCACGTTAACAGGTAGGTAAATGAAATTATGTGTAGGTCCTTTATGTGATATTATTCTTTCTATGATGCAGTTTATGTTATTTATGTAGATTTTCACAGTGAGACAAAACAATACAACATTAAAGTGTGACATTTTTCATCGCTCCATACCTTTTGAGTATGATTTCATAAAAGTATTAAACTAGATAGTCTTAAAGGTTGTTGCCGAAAATATTTGACAGTAGGGTTGAGCATCAGTCAGGTGTACCTTGTCGATATTTAGTAACTGTACGTTGTATTCATATCGATTGCAGTCTTGCTCACGCTGCAGCAGTTAAAAACATCAGTTAAAACTGCAGCAGTCAAAACTGAAGCAGCAGTATAATAAATACTTAATTCAGTCAAATTTAGGAAATGGGTTCATCATCTTCCTGCCTGTAGTGTCGAAGATTATGAACCTTAAGAATTATGGAACATCAAATCAGCAGTTGTGGAATGTAATCGATATGTCATTATGCTGGTTTCACGATAACGTTTCTTTATATAAAAACGTGTTCTCTACACTTATAAAAACCATAATGATAATATTTCAACAATTTTTCGAAATTTTGCAAAAAATGTGTTGAAATATTATCATTATGGTTTTTAATAAGTGTAGAGAACACGTTTTTTATAAAGAAACGTTATCGTGAAACCAGCATAAATGACATATCGATTACATTCCACAACTGCTGATTTGATGTTCCATAATTCTTAAGGTTCATAATCTTCGACACTACAGGCAGGAAGATGATGAACCCATTTCCTAAATTTGACTGAATGAAGTATTTATTATACTGCTGCTTCAGTTTTGACTGCTGCAGTTTTAACTGATGTAGTTTTAACTGCTGCAGCGTGAGCAAGACTGCAATCGATATGAATACAACGTACAGTTACTAAATATCGACAAGGTACACCTGACTGATGCTCAACACCTACTGTCAAATATTTTCGGCAACAACCTTTAAGACTATCTAGTTTAATACTTTTATTGAAATCATACTCAAAAGGTATGGAGCGATGAAAAATGTCACACTTTAATGTTTGTATTGTTTTGTTCTCACTGTGAACAAATCTACATAAATAACATAAACTGCATCATAGAAAGAATAATATCACATAAAGGAACCTACACATAATTTCATTTACCTACCTGTTAACGTGAACGAAAGGAATTTGTCATGGTGGTTGATTCCACAATGCAAGAATTATCTTGTTTATGTTACGAAATAGGGGACTCCGAAGACGGTAGACACACAAACAAAGGCACCTGCATCTCCTAACAATAGTTAGTTTTTGACCTATAACTATGAACCTGAAATCGTTGAAGAATGAGAAGGAATGTTATGCACAAAAGCACCTGAATTCTGACAAATAAACTTTATCTATTGAGGAATATATATCAATCTACCCTTGACGGTAGGTCTATGCCCTATAATATTGAAGAAGTTTTAAAACTGGTTAAAAGACTGAGAGGTGTAGGTGAAACGATTAAAGACTTCCAA
This sequence comes from Propylea japonica, assembly GCA_013421045.1. NCBI lineage: Eukaryota > Metazoa > Arthropoda > Insecta > Coleoptera > Coccinellidae > Propylea > Propylea japonica. The sequence continues at coordinate 15,543,318 of CM024240.1, read as the reverse complement.
TCATGCACTTTTATTGGGAGGTCTACTAGATAGCTACTCAGCATTAGTACCAGCAGTTGAAGAAATAATAACTTGGTTATCATCCATTGTAAAAATAAATAGTGTCCAATTTTCCCAATATTTTTCTTTCCTTATTAGTAACAGCATTGGATGAAATACTTGATGATGAATTAACTTTGGAGTATATATATGTTAAGGGAAAATTGTTGAATGAGGCAGTACGAAAAGGAGAGAATTGATACTGCAACAGAAATTGCGATGAACATTAAAGGATCTAGGAGGAATCAAGAAACAATGCCAAAGAAATAAACTATGAAATGCCACTACCGTCATCGTAAAAGACATTTGAAAAGGGACTGTTATTTCCAAAATAACGAAAATCATGCAAAAATCATCTGTTGAAAAGAGTGAATCCAACACTGAACTTTGTTTTAACTTGTCAGACAAAAAGTATGCAACGTGCCCAAGATCCCAAGTGCTACGTATGATATCACTTTTGATGAAAAGCAGTGTGTTATCAAAAAGAGCAAGATGTAAGTAATGACTGTCATATACGAAAAATGGTTTATATTATGGAGTAATAGTTTTATAGAGAAAGTAAATTTGCTGAAATCCTCATGTGACCATACCATACAGTATCTGGAAAAAAAAAATTGTGAGTTACGAAGGATAATATGTTAGCAACAGCTTGAAAAACTTTTGAATAATTTAGGTATTAGGTTTCAATATACAGTACCATACTGCCCAGAACAAAATGTTGTTTCAGAGCGAAAAAATCGTACTTTAGTTGAATCAGCTAAATGTATTCTAAACTTTCGTATAAATATTGGGGGGATGCAGTAATGACTGCTAATTAAACTTCAAACAGATTGGCTACAAGATCTAAAGAAAAACGACCATTTGAACTCTGAAATAAAATAAAATCAGATGCATTTTGTTACTTTTGACTCACATCTTTGTTCCCGAAGAAAAGTGAGAGAGAAAGCTAAAGAGATAATAGAAGCAACTAGAAGGGGCTACAGAATTTTAGATCCCGAGACTGATGAGGTGTTTGTGTGTTGCACTGTAAAACTTAATGAATATGTCGATCAACCTTTTGAAGATATAAATGTAAAGCAAAAAATTAGTCAGAATCTGTTCCTGAAGTAACTATCGCTCTGGAATCAGATACTAATGAAATAACTAAGTCTTTATCTGATATCAATATTGGAGTTGAGTAAGGGGAGGATGAAGATATGACAGAAGAAGAACAATATACAGACAAATAGTAGCGGAAAGAAGTTTTAATGAGATCTGGAAGGATATCAAGGAAAAAAAAGTTTTAAAACTATGTGACGTATAAATTTTTCAGAGATGAACCAAACCAAATTGAAAATGGAGATCCAAAGACGGTGAGTTAGGTTTTAGCATGACAAAAGGGTGAAAAGTGGATTGAAGCCACGAAAAAAAAATATCAATCGCTGATAGACATGGATACTAGTTGATCGAACCAAAGATAAGAAGAAAGTACAAAAAGTGCCCATGGAAATTTAGCATATTCCACTGTGTATTTTAAAATTTTAGGTTATGTTGTTCAATTCCTTGTCAGATTGATACACAATGTTGTCAATATTGCATAGAGTTCTATGATAACTCGCAAGCTCATCGGACGAGGCCGGGTACATTCGACAACGTTGGCCTTATTTTACGTTATGACAGCAAATACTGCCAACTTCGATAAATTAACAAACGCCTACTATGAGCTCAAACTTTCGTGAACGGACTATATCTATTGATAATTTATATGTCGGAAACGGTGACACTGATAAGGAGATTCATGTACGAATTTGGAATAATAAAGTTGAAGGGACTGATAAAACTTAATTTCAAACACTCTAACCAGGAACCATGTATATTCTTTAAGAATGTTATCTTTTTTCAAGGATTATCATTGCAATATATGTAGATTATTTTTGATCTGTTTGAATTCTGTATAGTTAGAAGCAGATGTAAACATGAATGTCATGAATTGTCAAAAATTTTATACTGAAGGACTTGGGTCTTAGGTTTTTGGTATTTAATATCAAGTATGATGAAGAAAAACTTCAAGGATTATCATTGCAATATATGTAGATGATTTTCTGATCTGTTTAAATTATGTATCGTTAGAAGCAGATGTTAAACATGAATGTCATGAATTGTCAAAACATTTTATACTGAAGGACTTAGGTCTTAGGTTTTTGGTATTTAATATCAAGTATGATGAAGAAAAACATATTTTAAAAATAAATCAGAGAGATTACAATATATTTGATCTTCTAGAAATATTCATAATGAAAGATGCTGAAGTTATTAAGACACCTATTGAACTTGGTTAACAATGGAAAAAGAGTACCTATGAAAACCAAATTTACCATATCAAAATCTTACGAACTCCTTAATGAATTCAGGAGTTAATACAAACCCAGACCTTTCATATCCTGTAAGCTATCTAAGCCAATTCAGTAGTAGTTTCAATTATGAACATCACACATATTTAAAGATAGTTTTGAGATACTTGAAAAGCAATGTTAATATGGACAATATATCTACTGAAAGTGATACAAGTATTACTTGTTATGTAGATGCAGATATTTCTAATGACATTAATGTTAGGAAATCTCATTCAGTATATTTTCTTCGAAATATAATAAATGTAATAATACAGCAATTTCCTAGGAGGCAAAAAAAAAAGCAATCTTGTGTAGCATTGCTGAGCTCAGAGGCTGAATACATTGCTATCACTGAAGCTAGCAAAGATGAAGTTTTTATAACAGGCTTTCTTAGAGAAAAAGTTGGATTTAATGCAACAATTGTACTTTATAATGATAGTGCTCAAAAGCTTATACGAAGTCCGATATATCACAGTAGAACAAGACACATTGATATAGAGTATCATTATATCAGAGAAATGGTTGAGAAGGGCATAATTTTGCTTAATTATCTTTCTTCTGAAGAATGGTTGCTGATAATTTTTTACGAGAGGTCTTTTCTGTCTGGACATAAATTTTGTGTTGGAAATTGATCAATGTACAGTATAAGTCAAATATAGCATATCAAGAACATTCCACTACTGCGCTCGTTTGGATGCTCCATAATTCTCAAGTAGCTTGTAGTAGTTTCGACTGCTGCAGTTCTGACTGCTGCAGTTCTAACTGCTGCAGTTTTGACTGCTGCAATTCTAACTGCTGCAGTTTTGACTGCTACAGCTTTGACTGCTGCAGTTTTAACTGATGCAGATCTATTTTTGGTCTATAAAAATAAATCTGATCGAAATCGTTGAAGAATAAGAAGGAATATTATGCACAAAAACATTCTCACCATTTGGTCATCGTAAAACTGAAATATTTCTTGGGTTGTACTGATACTCCTTATGGTTTACCTAACAATAAATATAATTTGGCTTATAACTATGAATAGGATTGAGATCGTTGAAGAACAAGAAGATATGTTTCACCCTTTTTTGTCATCATTAAACTGATAGTATGGAAACTGCATGTATTTCTGTTTTGCCGACTTGAATAAAATCACACAATTGAATCATCTACTGATTTCCAATCGACTAGAGATGTTGAAAAATCTACGAATATCATTCTACTACTACAAGTTGTTGGATATCATTAAAGATTTAGTTCGAAACACCAACAACAATTCGATCGAAGATTTAATAAATGCTTTTTGTAGATTCAATCCATCTGTTGAGAGTTATTTGATCCCAGAATGTATGTACTTCTATAAGAATAAGGTATTGAAATATGTGGAATATTGAGTCGATGAAATATACTTGTTCTTCAAATTGTATTTTTTTCTTGCATTGTATTAGAGAAATGGTTGAGAAGGGCATAATTTTGCTTAATTATCTTTTCTCTGAAGAAATGGTTGCTGATGTTTTTTTTTTACGAGAGGACTTTTCTGTCCTGAACATAAATTTTGTGTTGTGCACAGTATAAGTCAGAATATGACATATCAAGAACATTCCACTACTGCACCCGTTTGGATGCTCCATAATTCTTAAGTAGCTTGTAGTAGTTTTGACTGCTGCAGTTCTGACTGCTGCAGTTCTAACTGCTGCAGTTCTAACGGCTGCAGTTCTAACTGCTGCAGTTTTGACTGCTTCAGTTTTGACTGCTACAGCTTTGACTGCTGCAGTTTTAACTGATGCAGATCTATTTTTGGTCTATAACAATAAATCTGATCGAAATCGTTGAAGAATAAGAAGGACTGTTATGCGCAAAAACATTCTCACCATTTGGTTATCGTAAAACTGAAATATTTCTTGGGTTGTACTGATACTCCTTATGGTTTACCTAACAATAGATATAATTTGGCTTATAACTATGAATCGGATTGAAATCGTTAAAGAACAAGAAGATATGTTTCACCCTTTTTGTCATCATTAAACTGATAGTATGGAAACTGCATGTATTTCTGTTGGGCCGACTTGAATAAAATCACAAAATTGAATCATCTACTGATTTCCAATCGACTTGAGATGTTGAAAAATCTACGAATATCATTCTACTACTACAAGTTGTTGGATATCATTAAAGATTCAGTTCGAAACAACAACAACAATTCGATCGAAGATTTAATAAATGCTTTTTTGTCGAGAGTTATGTGATCCCAGAATGTATGTACTTCTATAAGAATAAGGTATTGAAATATGTGGAACACTGAGTCAATGAAATATACTTGTTCTTCAAATTGTATTTTTTCTTGAAGCAGCTATCTGTGGGTCGTCTTTTTAAACTACGCAATACAAATGGTTTTCAATAAAATAATTCAGTCAACCACCCAGGTATCTATACAACTAAATCAACACATTCCCTATACAGCTCAGTTGGCCTAGCCTTCTTATATTGAATTCATTAGGTACGTATGAGATACGCGCAAAGGTACCTGATCCTGCGTCAGTGCTTTTTTCGAATATTGATTCGGATATTCACGTCAAATAATATCGGATGTTCAAAAATAAAGAAAAAATCGTCCTCGAACTACTATATGCTATTTTTTCATCAGGATGTTGAATTGAAGTAATTGTACACTCCGTTCACGAAAAGTTGAGCTCATAGTAGGCGTCTGCTTATTTATCTGAAGTTGGCAGTATTTGCTGTCATAACGTAAAATAAAGTCAACGTTGCCGAATGAACCAGGCCTCGTTTAACCAGCTCTCGAGTTATAAGAGAATTCTATGTTATATTGACAAAATAAACAACATAACCTAAAATTTTAATATACACAGTGGAATTTGCCAAATTTTCATGGCCAACCTACGGCTCAACCTTTGGTCAACGGACTATAGTTGCCAAATCATTTATATTCAGTTCGATTCAGTCTAATTCTCACTCGAGTGGACATCTCACACCCGATTTATAATATTGTTTTCCCTTTCTTAGTAGAATGAAATTTCAAACAAAATTCTCTAAAAACAGAAATCGAAAATTAATGCTGAAATCTTCTAATTCTACTTGAACTGATATTTTGACAAGTATGAAAATAAAAATGGTCACCTAGACTATGAAAGTGAGTTTCACACATATATTCCTTCTATGCAAAACACATATTCATTCAATATCTCAAACAATAATTTCAATCATGCGTCAGAACCCTCAGATGTGCCCGCTTTATAACACCAAACACCCCAAACTCTTATAGCCTCGGTAGCCTATGCGGTATACGACCCGACTCGCACCCAAACTTCTCGGGTTCAAATCCCGTGTCCGTCCAGAAACTTTTTCATACAGATCGCTACAAAACTGTCATGGCGTCATCCGCTAGGTGGCGCCACCACCCTGACTGTCTTTAAAATCGCCTGAATCGAATAAGTGAGGTTATGTTCAGTTTTTGAGTTAGAATCCCCGTAGCTCTAACTACTGTTATGTCCAATATAATCATTAAATTGAACAATCGTTCGATAGATAATGTTCCAATAGCATTCGTGTACTTTATATAACCATATCATTGATTCGTTGTCCTAGGAAAATAGTTCATTTATTTGAAGATTTTGGAAATCTTTCCTTATTATGATCGGAAATTGAAATTTTTCGCACAGTGATTGTCCTTCAACGAACGAATACATCGTTTGACAAATATAAACACACGTAAATCTTGAGGTTATGTCATATTTGGTGCGTGGTGCGGTGCTTAAATAAATACAAAATGAATTTCGCTCGTTGGTGCGCTGGTCGGCGCTAGGTGAGGTGCGTAGGTCAGTGCTCCGTTGTGGACACTCGTATAAGGAAACAAATAAACAATCTTTATTATTTTTGAGGGGCGAGGTTTGGTGAGGTGCTATGGTCGGTGCTATGATAGGTGCGCCGTTGTGGACGCCTACTTACAATGAAGCTTCTACTACTCTTTGGTCATTTCTTTTCACTTACCTGGGCCAGTGTAGGTTGAAAGATTTCCTATATCTATGTCCCAGCATCCAGGTTGACTTTTCCCACCATTCGGAAAGAAGTCTATTGTACCACATGGGTCCTGAAAACCGAATTTTCCTCCATCTGTGTGTACAACCATGACCACTTCGGCATCCTCGTCATTCAACCTCTTGGAATTAGGCCTTAAAGCAAAGAGAGGACCTGCTGGATCTAAAGCGATAATTCTTGGAAGTTTCTTTCCACTGAGCTCTAGAACTTTTTTTCCTACAAATCCGGCTATTTGGGCTCCTAGAGAATGTCCAATCAGAACAATGTTCTCGATTGGCACCGAATAATCAGATGTCAACAGGTCGACGAAAATTCCAACAAGATTTCCTGAAAATAACAAAATAACTGTACCATTTGTAGAATTCTGAGGATGATCATAATACAGGGTTTTCCAATAAGATGTGTTATATTGAATAGCCCGCTAATTCGGTAGATGCCACGTTTGAACCTCTCATTTTTTGACATTTGACAAGTAGAAACTACTCCATTAATATACCGAATTTTCTATTTGACGCTGCATCACTTTCAAACTGATGCAAAATCAGTAACGCAGCGTTCCTATTGGTCGATTCGGCCGAAGTGTGAATTGATTTCTTCAGTTAATCAGTCAAATAGAAAAGTACCATAGTATAATATATAACATTACTAGCAAGGTAAGAGGGTTTTTACTGGCGAATGGAGGATATAATTGACCAGCCGCAGGCGAGTCAGTTACCTCCTTGAGCCAGTAAAACCCGTTACCTTGCTTGTATTGTTTTATATTTTATTTGTTTCTCGTTTGTAAAAAGGTGGGATAAATTCCAAAAAAATCTCAATAATTGTCGCAAATGTCGTAAGCTATTTATGATTATTCATGACATCGGAAAATTATGACAACTGTCAGTGGCTTTACGAGAGGGAAGTCCTTCGAGAATATTTGCTGATTTCTGACGAAAAAGGCCAGATCCAAATGAAACAAGGTATGCATATCGTTTTTTAATACTTTTATAACATTTATTACTAAAAATAGTTGTTCCAGGAACGATGAAAATAGAAGGATAAATGAAATTAGAAGCAAGTACGTGAAAAAGGAAGCGAATAGATACGAATATAACAAGGTACGAATATCGTTTTTGAATAGTTTGAGAACGTTTATTGAGAAATACATTTGTTCCAGGAACTCTGAGATTAGAAGAATAAATTAAATTAGAAGCAAGTACTTGACAATTTTCAATGTAAATAATACTACTAACTTGTAAAACTTTTACAAGTCAACTGTCAATTTTACAAGTTAGTGACTTGAAAAAATAAACTTCCTTGATTAATATTGTGTTTTTGGAATCTGACGTTTACAAATGAGAAACAAATAAAATGGAACGATACACCTTTCAAGAATGCATTGAAATTATTAAAATTCAGTATAAAAATGGTGAAAATTTGGCAGAGATGGTTCGTAAAACTCGAACATTTTTGGGTAGTCGTGAAGCATCTTGTCGGACCGCAATAAAGAAATTGGTGGAGAAATTCGAGCTGTTGGGACAACTTGGTGACGTGAAAAATAAAACCCGTGCACGTCGCCCAAGAAGAGCCGAAAATATTACTGCTGTAGACGAAAGTGTTGAAGAAAACCCAGGGTTGTCCATTCCTCGTCGTTCTTTGGAATTAGGCATTCCACAAACGTCATTACACCGTATTTTGCATAAAGAATTGGGTCTTAAGGCTTATAAAGTTCAGTTTACATAAGAACTCAAGCTACGCCCCACACAAGCAACGAAAGCATTGATCTATTGCGGGAAAAGTGTCCGGATCGTGTTATCTCTCGAAGAGGTGATCACAATTGACCACCGAGATCTTGTGATTTAACACCTTGCGACTTCTTCATTTCGGGTGACGTGAAAGAGAAGGTCTGCGCCAATAGTCCAGCGTCGATTCAAGACCTCAAAGATGGAATTCGTGAGGCTATCGAGGGCATAGGGCAGCAACTTTGCGATTTGGTTATGGAAACTTTCATTCAAAGTATATGGTTCTGTAAGTGTGGTCGTGGTGGTCATTTGCCTGATGTTATTTTCCACTATTAACGGCATAGCTTCTTCTTTATAATGAAATAAATATCCGATCATTTATATTGAAAACTGGCATTTTCCTTTGAATATCAAAAAAAACACCTTTTATTGGAAAACCCTAAAGAACGAACGCTCAAAAAACGTTTAAGTTTGTAAGTGCTGTGGTTTCAAACATCTGAATTCTAGTTTAGTTCTTGTCGTTTCAGATCTCTAATGAAGACATTTGAAGACTTTTTAAACTACATATTTGGTTTCATTATTAAGTCCTTGATCTGCAAACTTGTGAAAATTACCTCATTTCTTCGATAATTAAATGGAACCTTTCATTGGAAAACGTTGTAGAATTCTTTTTTCTTATCTGAGACAGACCACGAAGGCTCAGGCCTAAGTACTAGTGTACCGTGGGTGTCGGAGGATGGAGGGACAGCTTCAATCTATTAACACGTGATTTAAAAGACTGGAGGTTCACATTCTGAGGAAAGGCGTGGGCAGGAAGTTGGTTCCACACTCTAGAGACCCTTGGGATGAAAGTACGTGAGAAAGTCGATGTTCTATGCGTGGAGAGTTGGCCGGTGAAGGGATGCATGTGCGATGTTCTTCTTGTGGCTCTGTTGGGATTATCCGAGGGAGGGACAATCGATGCCAATTCCTCGGAACACAGGCCGTGATAGTATCGGTAGAATAGCGAAAGGTCACCCACGGCACGTCGATGGGCTAAGGAAGGGAGATTCCTTGTTAGATTGGGATCATTAATGAGTCGGATTGCCTTCCTCTGGATGAAATAGAGGATTTTAAGCGTTGATTTGGCTGCCGCTCCCCATATGTGGGAGCAGTACTCCATGCACGGTCTAATCTGAGAGACATACAGAGTATAAAGGTTAGAGGGGGAGAAGTATTTTCGTGCTCGAAACAGGAATCCTAACTTTTTAGCAGCCGATGAGGCCACAGAAGAAACCTGCTTGTGCCAGCTGATGAGGTCCCGCTCGAACGAGATGTTGACGAGATCGAATGTCTCCATGTTTCCCAAAATATTTCCGCTCATCCGAATGCGGTGGGTGTTGGCAACCTTTTTACGTGATAACTGGCATGATTGAGTTTTGGATGAGTTAAATTGCACCAGGTTCTTGGCGCCCCAATCAAGAATTGTTTTGAGGTCACAGGAAAGGGATTCGTGCATGGCCTTACGCCTGCTGTTCAGCTCGGACTCGGGTACCTACAGCCCTGGAGAAGTGGACACTAGCATGGAGAGTGCTGTCGTCGGCGTAGCTATGAATGGGATTAACAGTGGAAGAGAGCAGGTCATTGATGTGCAGTAGAAACAGAGTGGGTGACAGAACGGATCCCTGGGGCACGCCTGCATTGATGGAATAAAAATTTGACGCATGCCCGTCAATTAAGACGGATATGGCTCTATTAGAGAGGAAGCTGCTGATCCACCCACAAAGCCCTGGGGGAAGACCGTAAGATGGAAGTTTGTTGAAAAGCGATCTTTCCCAGTTGTTAGTGACAAGAGTAAGAAGATCTGCAGTGGACCTCTGTTGGCGGAATCCATATTGTCGATCGCGTATCAGCTTATGTTTCTCTAAGTGTTTTAGGATTTGAATATTGGTGACCTTTTCCATAACCTTACTGACAGTTGAGAGAAGAGAGATCGGTCTGTAGTTGGAGAGGAGCGACTAAGGGCCTTTTTTTGGGACAGGCTGTAAGCGGGCTTTCTTCCAGCCGTCTGGAAATATACCTTGGTTATATGATAACTGAAAGAGGCGTGTTAAAATTGGCGCAAGTTCCGGGGCGCACTTTTGAGAACGATTGCTGGTATACCGTCTAAACCAGAGGATTTTTTGGTATCGAGGGACAGCAGGATCTTATAGACCTGTTTGGTTTTGAAGGTTATTTCCGACATTTTATGAGGACCAGGGGCAATCGCCTGGGGGTGAAGACTGGGTGGTGGATTCAGAGTAGAATTAGCAGCAAACATTTTGGAGAATGTTTCGGCTTTCCCTTTAGAGGTAGAAACAATTTCGTAATCCAAAATCAGTGGTGGAAATCCGCTCTTACAAAAGTTTTGACTGACTCACCAGCGCTTTCAGTATCAAACGCAGAGAAAGGATAGAAATCACTGGCAGGTTTATCCCAATTCACTTGAACAATTTGAGAGTCTGGAAACTTTGTAACCAAAATCCTCGATGAGTTACGTATCCATTCTGATTCAATACTTTGTTTCCACCCATGAATCATAACGTAGATTTTGGCGTCTTTACTCCAAATATCTCCAGGTGCATAGAAATCAATCTGTCTTGCGCTTTCTGGATTTTCAGAAGTAACTACATGAAAGGTTAGTTGCTCAAGACTTACAGGTGTACCAACGACTTCTTTAACACCATTTATTACTCCTTTACTTAGTTCGAATGCTCCTCGATGTACTCTATCTCCAAGGTTCAAAGTTTGGTTGACAATATTTTCAAAGCCTTTTTGAATTTGGTTTGTTGCACTTTTTGTTATTTTCACCGCATCCTCCCAAATTGCATTGGTTGAACTGTCTGAAATGAAATTCAATAGAAGAGAATAATACATATATTGAATATAGAGAACAAGAGAACGGTAAGGGCATTTTACCGATTGACAATGGAGGACAATGTCTGAGATCGGTGGTCCTCTATAATCCGGCCTTGCGCCACTCCGGCACGTCCAGTAATCCGGCACTTTTTCCCAGTTATTTAAGCTCTTCGTAATTGTGTTAAATCTAGTTTTAAACAAACCGTTTTTTACATTGACGTTAACTGTGTTTTGCTTATAATATTTTTATCGATTTATACATAATATTATGTAATGATTTTTATACTGTACTTGTTTTATAGTAATTATACGATATTTTTATGGTCTATTTAGCTTTTTTTTACCATATCTCCACTAATCCGGCAATTTCGGCAATCCGGCACTACCGATCTCAATATAGGGCCGGATTAGCGAGATCCTACTGTATAGTGTTTTTTGCAAGATAGACGCAATTTTTACTCCATGTACAAACTAATTACCAGAAAAATCCGTGGCTTCATCAATGCTGTGTAGGAATATTATAAAGAGTTTTCCAATAAGAGGTGTTATGTTGATATTCAAAAAAAATTTCCATTTTCAATATAAATGATCGTATGTTTATTTCATTATAAAGAAGAAGCCATGTCGTTAATAGTGGAAAATAACATCAGGCAAATGACCACCGCGACCACGCTTACAGAACCATATCCTTTTAATGATATTTCCATAACCAAATCGCAAAATGGCTGCCCTATGTCCTCGATAGCTTCACGAATTCCATCTTTGAGGTCTTGAATCGACGATGGGCTATTTGCGTAGACCTTCTCTTTCACGTGGCCCCAAGGAAGAAGTCTCGGTGGCCAATTGATGATTTTTCGATGGAATTTTGGATTATTTTCATGCATTTCAACGACCCAGTCAGCGCAGACGCGACGTTGTTGATGATCAGCCGGCTTGAGTTCTTGTGTTAACTGAACCTTATAAGCCTTAAGACCCAAATCTTGCAAAATACGGTGTAATTATGTTTGTGGAATGCCTAATTCCAAAAAAAAACGACGAGGAATGGACAAACCCGGGTTTTCGTCAACACTTTCGGCTACAGCAGCAATATTATTGGCTGTTTTTGAACGACGTGCACAGGTTTTATTCCACACATCACTAACTTGTCCCAGCTCGAGTATTCCAACAATTTCTTTATTGTGGTCCGACAAGGTGCTTCGCGACGACCCAGAAATATTGGAGTTTTACGAACCGCCTGTGCCAAATTTTCACCAATTTTATATAGAATTTTAATAATTTCAATGCGTTCTGGAAACGTGTATCGTTCCATTTTTATTGATGGGGTAGTTTCTATTTGTCAAATGTCAAAAAAAGACAGCTTCAAATGTGACATCTACCGAAATAGGGGGCTATTCAAAATAACACCTCTTATTGAAGAACCCTTCATATTGAATATAGACAACAAGAGAACGGTAAGGGCATTTTACCGATCGACAATGTCACTGTCATTGTCCTTAACATTCGAGATACTTTGGTATAGTGTTTTTTTGCAAGATAGACACAATTTTTATTCCTTGTACAAACTATTTATCAGATAAATCCTTGGCTTCATCAATGCTGATGTGTAGGAATATAATGAAAGGAGTTTTCTTGGTGATGAAAACTTAGTGGATTGTCAAAGTGACAATAATCAACTGAATTTTCTAGTGTTGAATTGAGGTAGGTATTAAGAACAGGAAACAACCTATAGTCCGTTCACGAAAGGTTGAGCCGTCGGTTGGCCATGGAAATTTGGCATATTCCACTGTGTATATTAAAATTTTAGGTTATGTTCTTTATTTTCTTGTCATATTGATACGCAATGTTGTTAATATTGCATAGAGTTCTCTGAAAACTCGCAAGCTCGTCGGACGAGGCTGAGTACATTCGGCAACGTTGACTTAATTTTACTTTATGACAGTAAATACTGCCAACTTCAGATAAATAAAGAAACGCCTACTGTGCTGAACCTTTCGTGAACGGACTATACAGTTAGTCACCTGAAGGATAGATCTCCTCTTGAGATTTTGCATGAATATTCGGTAAATCAATTCAATATTCCAATTGAATATTCTATGGTTTTGTTTACACTATGGCCACAAAATTTTGCTTGAGGCTTATTGTGAGCATCTTGCATGTGGCCGCAAAATGTCATTTCGATTGGTTTCCTTATGTCTGAGATTTTGAGGAACAACAAATTTTAATGGGCATATTTTATGTACGATTTGTTTCTTTAACGAATCAACCACGGCACTTGGGAACTGAACTACCCTGAAAATCTTGAGTCTCTAGGACAATTCCTTCGAAAGTTATCGTGTTTGGGCCGGCAGGACAGACATTTGAGTAAAAAGATAATATAGCACTCGTTTAAGAAGAACGAGCGCTCAAAAATGTTGCGAAGGACAAAGGGCAATAATAATGAAATCATATGTTTTTAGCTTATACCCTTTTGAAACCGTAAGGATTTTTAATTTTCATCAAATTGATTGAGAACTGTATTCCATACCGGCATGAAAAATTTAATTAATTTCGCATCAAAGAATCGGAATTTTCATAAAATGGCATAATCAAATGGCAAAATAGTAATTAATGGAAAGCGAAGAAATAACTCCATTCGACATTACATTTTCAGTGTTTTCAATATGCAATAAAAAATATTTCCTTGATGAATTCACACATTGAAATGCGTTCATGTTAGTTTTGAATTTTTTGCCACCAATCGAAATATTTCGCAAATATACTGCTCCACAAGAATTAGGGATATACTGGGTGCGGCAGCATAACTTCCTTTTTTTAAAACTCAATATAACGCATTGTATGAATTAGAAAATTTTATTCATTTTTTATAATATAGGCACATACTTACATAAAGTTTTGTTTTACCCAGTTTTGAAGATAAAATCAGTTAGGTGACGTCCCCCATTCTCCATACACTGAGTAAACCGATTTCTGGCTTTTGTCATGACTGCAGTATAGAAGGCGTTATGTTGGCAAATTTTTTTCTGGATGTTTTTCTTCAAATCTTGTAGGGTCTTTGGATGGTTCACATAAACACGAAATTTCAAAAATCCCATAGAAAAAAGTCACAAGGGGTCAAATCGACAATTGCATTAAAGGCCTTTGCATTCATCTAAAGTCACAGTGTGGAATTATTGGTTCTTTGAGGAAAATGAAGTCACAGTGACAGTGAATTCGGACCGGCATGTAAACATGTTACAGAAATTTTTTTTCCCACATCCAAGAAGAAATTGCCAACATAACGCCTGCTATACTGGCTGGAGTCATGACAAACGCCAGAAATCGGTTTACTCAGTGTATGGAGAATGGGGGTCGTCACCTACTTGATTTTATCTTCTAAACTGGGTAAAACAAAACTTTATGTATGTGCCTATATTATAAAAAACGAATAAAAATTTTCTGATTCATACAATGCGTTTTATTGAGTTCAAAAAAAGGAAGTTATGCTGCCGCACCCTGTAGTATTCAATCGTTTTGAGTATATAATCTTCGAGAAAATCGCTGTAAAATCATTCAAAACTCTACAACTTGAATCGATTCAATAAAAATCAGTATGAGACATTTCGTCAATCTGGTCGCCTTTTTTTCTGAAGTTTGGTTCTTCTTATTTTGAAATGGAGTCAGTTCATCAACTGCTTCGATTTAAAACGAGTTTTCTGAAAATGCCAAGATGTAAATTTACAAACGCTGAGGCTAATAGGGATATCGGAATGCTACAGGGTGGCCTAAGTCAAGTTGTTGTAGCGCTCAGGATCTTTTCATCACCGTTTCGGCGAGAAGAAACCCTACATCTACATAAGTGTAAAATGCTACGGAATACTTTTCAAAATACAGACGGGGTCCAAGTTTCCATCGAAACCATCAGACGACATTTGAGATAGATGAAACTAGGTTCTACACCATTTCCAAGTGTATTTCAGAAAGCGTCAATTGTATTTCAGATTAGTCAATTGTATTTCAGAAAGCGTCACTTGTATTTCAGAAAACGTCAATTGTATTTCAGATTAGTCAATTGTATTTCAGATTATATCATATGTATTTCAGAACCCGTCATTTGTAATTCAGAATAGAAATATTATTTTAATTTCCAAATATCACAATTATCTCGATTTCAGTGTGGTCTTGGGACAAAGGATAAACCGTATTTAAAATGAACAATTCTGCTATATGTAAATGTGTGTACCTATAAATTGAATTTCGAATGACCATTTCCGAAATACAATTGACGATTTCTGAAATTGAATTGACTGATATGAATTACAAGTGATGATGTTTTCTGAAATGCAATTGATGATTTCTGATATACAATTGACTAATCTGAAATACAATTGACGCTTTCTGAAATACAATTGACGCTTTCTGAAATACAATTGACTTATCTGAAATACAATTGACGCTTTCTGAAATACAATTGACTTATCTGAAATACAATTGACGCTTTCTGAAATACACTTGGAAATGGTGTAGACGTCCATTAATAGGAGTTCCATTAACACGGGACCGTAAGCGTCAAAGGCCGAATTGAAAAATTGGTATAGGAAAAATGTGTTTCTTTTTGCTGCAAGAACCTTGGTTAAAATTTTTTACATAGCCAAAAACTCACCCTACATGATTATCACCAAAGACCTGATTAATCATTCACGTGTTCAATTTTCTCTTAATCGAACTGATCTTTTCGAAAGTAATTGCTTATTACGTGTATTCGAAGATTAAAAGTATTCCTTGAATACTTGAACTTATAAGGAAATTCTAATCCAATGAATTTCTTTCAGTAGCGAAACGAGGAAATTGTAAACATGAAGATTGTTCATCTACTTACATGACAGGAGATAGCAATAGAGTATGAATCGTATATCTCTCATTTCAATTGAAAATATGCTTAATCGATTCATTAAAATAATATCCAGGTTTATAGCCTGTAAAAATACTCATTAGAAACCCCACTGAAAATACCCACTCGATATAAATAAGTCAAAGCGAAGGTAAGTGGAATTTTTCTTATCATCTGACAATTTAACGAAAATTTATCAACGGTTATCCATTTATTAGTTGACCATTCCAATAATCACGTAACCACTTAATGCAAATATGAAAAATTGGTTTCTCTAATAGACCAAGCTTTTACTCATTTTTTTTGCGTTGTTACCAGGTAATTCTTGCAATTGCTCGTTTAGATATCCACTAACAATTTTTCATTTCATTTCACACGTCAAATAGAAGATTAGGCACTAAGCAGTGTTTTTTTTAAATAATGTTTACTGGGAGGGTACTTTTTAATATGCAGGTGAAAGAAAATCATAAAGTGGAACAAAATAGAGTGAAAAAGCCTTGTGTAAATTCGTTCACATCAGACCACGCCTTATCATTATTTATGTTTATTTTATTTATCTTTTTTAATTTTTTCATACCAGACACAAATATACAGTGCTAGTCAAAATAATGGAACAAATTCATTTTCTCAGAAGAAAAATATTTGGCAACAAAATCCTGACACAGGTCAATTTTTGTTTCACTTTCAACAACTTTTTATGCATTTTTGAAGGATTTTTTGGCGCCCTGTGCCATCCTCATCAACCCTCTAAATTTTCCGAATAGGGAAAGTGGGTCATAACACATAATTTTCATCTATTTTCAAAAACTTTTATTGGTAATTGAAGTATGAGTTGTGACATTCATGTATGAAAAATAACATCTGCCAAATGGCGTCCTCTTGCAGGCATACTTTCTTACAATCACATTTTGACATAATTCAGGCTCCAACTCACTAATGTCACAATCAAGGGCGTAGCCAGGTATTAATTTCGGGGAGGGGTTTTGACATTTTGGCAATTGACTTTGTAGGTGCCGGGAATTGTGAGGATCGCTTTCTGTAGCAAGTATTTGTTGTTTTTGAGAATTCAATAATCCTTTTCCTACTTTGGAAACAATTTTCAACATAGATATTCCTGGTTAGGTTAGGTAAACCTATTTTTCAAATATGCTTCAGAATTTAATGTTTATTCACTCAAACAAAAACTTAAAAAAACAATATTTATTTCCCAAACAATACTTACAAGATGAATCAATATGAAATTAGTGTGGATGTGTGCTTTCATTGAAACTGAATAGAGTTTTTTAATGTTTTACTTCAAAATAGTGCCAACAACATACTCGTATGAATAGGTATTAAAAATGAAACAGTGAGAAAACACACAATATTTTTTATGGTGAATTCCTTCAGTTAAAGTCTATCCGTCTTTTTTTTCTAGCGAATTGGTCAACCACTTCATTTTCATCAATTTTCACACTATAATGAATATTCATAAGCGCCAACCCATTCAGTCTAGTTTCTCTAGAAGAATTGCGCAGGTAATTTTAAATTCTTCTTAATAACTTCTTTCTGGAGTAGCAGAAGATACTGAAATCGTAGTTAAAAACTTCAATATCATCCATATTGCTGATATGAATTGATATTTTAACTAGATTTTCGGAGATAAGTTGGTTTTAGTGCAAAATGAAAGATTATTTTTGCAACAAAAGATAACTCTGAAACATTTCGGGAGGGAATTTGAAGCTTTAATTGATATATGTAAGTAATGAAAGTAGATTTGGCCCTCGATTGACAAGGTATGCTCATATTTGTTAGTAGTAGTACTTTAGAATAAGAAGAAATACCAATTTAAAGAATATTTTTTCAAAGCAAAATCTATGTAGCATCTGACAGCAATGAATGATAATCTCATTATTCCCTTGTCTCTGGGTTCACCCAAAACGACTCAGCTTATGTTCATGGGGGAGGTCGGCAGCGCAGTACAACAGCTGCCCAAGATCGTCTTTTGATCCTCAATGCTAGGAGAAATCCCACTTACCCGGCGTCGCGGCTTAATAGATCACTGAGAGTTGCAACAGGAGTTCTAATTTCGAACCAGACTGTAGGACGAGAGATATCATGATATGATTATTGAACCCATAATTGTTCTGTTTGCGGCTGCCGTGGGCGAGAATTTCATTTTAATTGACGATAATGCCCGTCCACACCGTAGTCGTCTGGTTAATGAAGCGCTAGAAACTCATGCTATTGATAGGATGGACTGACCAGCTCGCTCTCCAGACATGAATTGCATCGAACATTTTGGTCTGAGATGAGATTGTCAACCTTAGAACAACCGATCAATAATCTGGAGTACCTGTCTAACGCTTTACGGGATATTTGGACGAATTTGCCCCAAAATTTTATAAATCGTTTGATCGAAAGTATGTCTCGTAGGGTAGAATGCTTGAGACGATCTCGTGGGGGACCAACTAGGTACTTAACCGAAACTTCAGCCTTCTTGTGGTTTCATCATAAAATTTTTATGTTATTCAGACACAGAATTTTGAGTGTTTCTAATAAAGTCTTTTTTCTCTCCAACTTTCCATTTTTTCATTCTTTTCTCAAGTGAACCATATTATAAACTGAAAATACTCTGATATCTGACTAAATTTATAATCTTGGAGCGAATATTTCAGAAATAAATTCAGAACAAGTAAGTGATCCCTATCAATTGTTGAGCAGTGTAGTTTTCAATATGTTAATCAACAATTTTCCAAGATTAATATTGCAAGGGTGGCAGTAGTTGTCAAACTATTAATCTGAGGGTTCCTTTCTTTCGAAGGTCTGAGAACAGTTTTCCATGGGAAAATGAAAAACTTGATAATCGTTTCGTTATTTACTTGAAAATATTATACATACTGTAAAGCTTAAATACCAATAAAAAATGTAATACTCGATTAAACAAGGGCCAGTTTTAATATATTGAAATGAATAACATAAAGGTTGTATCTCGTTCTACATACAATTTGTAATCTGTTGAATAAATATTGAATTGTTTTCCGCTTTATAAATTTTTCATATTTTATATTTTCATTGAGACGTGTTCGTGGAATTCTTCCTCTCAGTCATATCTTTTATTCCTTCTTTAATTTTATCTACGCCATCCTTTATCGTGTTGACGATTTTTGGAAGCAACTTAGAATAAGACTTTTCAGGGTTAGTTTCCAAATAGAACGTTCCTTTCAGTTTTAGATCTAAATCCCCCATGGCTGCCTCTAGTGATTCACAGATGTTATTCACGAAATTGCTGAAACTTTCGCATTTTCTTGATGGAAAAGAGCCTGTTGCATTAACTGCCTCCACGAAGAAATCCCATGCACGGCTGTGATCACAGGTAACTGAAAATAGAATAACAAAAATTAAACATATTCGTTTGAAACATATTCAGGTAAAAAAAGATAATTCAATTTTAAAAACAGCTACAAATTGAAAAAGAGTGAATTTTATATCGATTATTTTCTTCCTATTAATTTCAACCAATAGCTATCAAGAATTGGTACCATGTCAAATATGAATTTTATAAGTTAAAAAATTACTTAACAACTATCAACTTATTTGTCAGCAGTTTTTCTGAACAAGAATCGAAAAAAATTCATGCAAGTTTGACATGTTGATGGTTTCTATGATGTGTTAATTTTTGTTCTTATTATTTTAATGAAAAGAAATGTTATATGATATGAAATATATTCTGGGACGATTCTGCATTTCTTAAAAACTTTATAGGTTTTCACTCCCAGGCTGTGAAACAGATATAATAGGGATGTTGACTACTTTTTGGAATTTATTTTATTTTAAAGATAAACCCTATACAAACACGAAAAAATTACTTTTTCCTTAAAAATATAGTAATTGCCAATAAAAATGAGTAAATGAAAAGACAATTCAAAATTCCCGCGGAAATGCTCAATTTTGTCACGTTCTGATGATTACGTCATTATCCAGTGAACATACTTTGACTTCTGTCAAAGCGAACTGATTTTGCCCGATCCCTTGTGGAAAAGTTCAATCTAAGCCTTCAAAATGAATAGGTCGGTCTGTAAATGCTGAATGAGGTGTTTCTTTTATTTGTAATAATAAATATGAGTTAAAAGTTCGCTACTTACAAAGACAATTTCACGTTTTTAAGCTCCGCTGCACAAAAATCCTTGTTTTCAGCAAAGAAACTTGCGACCATAAGGGAATCTATCTTCGGTAAGTTACTACTATTACCCTTGATGAATCCTATCTCCATTATAAAGAAAATTGTAGATTATCGTTCTTGTAACGAACTAGGTATTCTGTTTTGTTTCAGCTTTCAACTTCGTAAGTTCGAATCATAGATATGATAGGTATATTATACAGGTGTTTCCTAAACATGCGGCAAAAATTCAGGGGGTTGTTCCTTGGACTATTTTAAGCATGTTTTGTCCCTTGATGATTTTTAAAAAAACCTCTTTGTTTCGAAGACACAAGGCGAACAACATTTTTCATATTTTTGAAATTAATAATAGTTTAAATATGCGTACCGCACTGTGTTTACTAAGTAGGTACAATTTATTTTTAAATTTGTTTAACAACATTCCAATTACTAAAAACGACCAGTTTTTTGACTTGAAATTGATAAGTTCAGATGGTAAAGGAATACAGATTAAACACGGTTTTCATTTGCATTCTTTTTTTGGCTAGAGGTGGTCATTTTCAACAGTTTCTGTAGGTTAAGTTAAATTTTCATGTAATTTTTCATAATAAAATGTTATTATCTAAAATTTTGTTTCCCCTGTATCTTCGACACAAAGAGGTTTTTTAAAAATCATCAAAGGACAAAATATTCTTAGAATGGTCCAAGGAACAATCCCCTGAATTTTTGCCGCATGTTTAGGAAACACCCTGTATATTTACTATGGTACAAGTCACAGAACCGTGGGTTTCACAAAGCTTGATTGGCCATCAAATCGTTTATATTGAAGTAAGTCGATGGTTTATGTCAAAAATGAACTGAAAATTGCAGAGAAATGATGACATTTCAATAATCAAGGTGATTGGAGTTTTGTGGAACCCGGCCTATGAATGTATTTTGTTGATCTGAGCACCGAACATTCGAATTTGCAATGACAATACGGCATAGTGACGTCAATTACCTCTGATTGGCGTTCGCAGTCACGTGATAGTTGATAATAAATAACATGATTTAAATCAGCTTTATTTAATTCACCGAGAATAATAAGATCACTAAAATGATTTTTTAGGATTGCAAAAACTCCCTTCTGAGGAAAAACTCAATTTATATGAATTCGTAACATGAGTCAACATCCCTATCAAAAAAAAATTATTTTTTTCTCGCTCTCGTTCCTGCGAGAATCTTTGCACTTATTCGTCAGGAGCAAATTGGTCTTGAAAAAATTGTTGCCTGACAGTTAAACTGAAAAAGGAATTAAATGAAAAGGATAATGTAACGTTTCGATGTCTATATCAGACACCTTCTTCCGACAAACCTGTAAAATCTAAAAAAAATGTTTTATTAAAATAAAATTTTTATTCAACTCAGGAAATAATCTCACCAAATATTATTGAAAATACTTAGTCGAGAGAGAAACGTTTCGGTGTGAATACTCACTGCCTTCGATACTGTCGTAGAAGTATTTCGGGAATTATTGCCGACAACGCGAGTGGCACTAGAAAGGGCTGACTGTAATTGAGGCTATAAAATCATCTGAGGATTAAGATCACGAATTTACGGAACCTAATTCTGAAACACCCTGTATGTCTACGAAGTACCTAACACTATTATAGGCGGCAAAAATTCAGGGGATTGTTCCTTGGACTATTCTAAGAATATTTTGTCCTTTGATGATTTTTGAAAAACCTCTTTGTTTCGAAGATACAGGGGAAACAAAATTTTAGATAATAACATTTTATTATGAAAAATTACATGAAAATTTAACTTAACCTACAAAAACTGTTGAAAATGACCACCTCTAGCCAAAAAAAAACGAATTCAAATGAAAACCGTGTTTAATCTGTATTCCTTTACCATCTGAACTTATCAATTTTAAGTCGAAAAACTGGCCGTTTTTAGTAATTGGAATGTTGTTAAACAAATTTAAAAATAAATTGCACCTACTTCGTAAACACAGTGCGGTACGCATTTTTATTTAAACTATTATTAATTTTAAAAATATGAAAAATGTTGTTCGCCCTGTATCTTCGAAACAAAGAGGTTTTTCAAAAATCATCAAAGGACAAAACATGCTTAAAATAGTCCAAGGAACAACCCCCTGAATTTTTGCCGCATGTTTAGGAAACACCCTGTATAATAACCTAGAAAAAGGTATGGGCTATTAATATTCATGCTATCGTACTTAAGGCGTAGGCAGTAGACAGAAAACTAATTGAGTAAGTGATTTTTAATCGTTTGTTTTAAAAGTTTACCTCATTCACGCCTTAACGTATAAACGGATTTTTATAAGACTTGGTTAATATAAAGATAGGATCGTAGGCACGGACGCAGGCTACTTTTTACGGCGGGAAAATACCTCATTCCCGCGTAAATCTAGCGTGATCGTGTCAAGAAGTGTTACTAAGACTTCAAGTTAGTATTTGATCATTTTTCTAACTTAGAGGGTCGGTAGGCGCCATAATTTAGGGAATTTATGATATTATTTTGATGTGAAGTTGAGGACTGGAATACGATAGTGGGACATTGTTGCAGGGGGACTTACAGCCGGGAAAAAACAAAAAAACTTATGCGGACGAAGTCGCGGGTAAAAGCTAGTAGACAATATTTTCCATCGAGATATAATAGAGAAGAGACGCTATGACGATTGAGTAAGGAAAAATAGTACCACTGGGCGGGGCTAAGTCGGGGACCAATATGGTGGAAAGTTCAGGGTTGAATTAAGTTGCCAGTTTTTTCTGTTTACGAATTCCACCCAAAAAATACGACGTGTTGGATGTTCAGGAATCCTGTTCAAATAAGGTCAATTGAATATCGAATAAACAATTTTTCTTCAGGCGATAATATACACATATAAACAGATATCAGAATACCAAGACAGATTATACAATAGCATAGATTTCCTATGATATGTTTTTCCTCTAATTTTCTTCTTATCTGTCTTTTCTCTGCTTGAAGAAAGCCTTACAGTGTACGATACCATTTTATTGTATATTATTAAGCAGAAAAATCACAATTTAACTAGAAACAAGCGCAAGAATCATAATTACTCCAGAAAATTTAACGATCGTCAAATTTGACGTTAGGTGGTAGTAACACAGAACACTGTGGTAGTAACATGGCGCATCTGATACCACGGTTATTTCAATGATGGCAACTCTACAGGTTTGGAAATTCACATCTGAAATATACGATATACAATGCATCAGACAGAGAGTTCTTCCCTCCAGTTGCACAGATGAATAGTCGAGACAATCACGTGCTGTAACACACTGAATTCCGTTGTCTTACTTCAATATTCTAGTCTTGTCTCTCTCTTATCGTTTAGAGGAGCGTAATTCTTTAGTATGGTAGGCAACAGTAAATATTTGAATCGAGTATTACGGGCAGCCTGACAAATTAAAAATTCTTTCTGTGTAGTACAGGTTCCCTACCATACTGCGATAAGAGAGAGACAAGACTTGATTATTGCAATAAGACAGTTGAATTCATTCAGTTATCGCACTTGATTATCTCGCCTATTCATCTGTGCAACTGGAGGGAAGAATTCTCTGTCTGATGCATAGTATATTGTATGTTTTCGATGTAAATTTCCAAACCTGTATACTATCCTATACTATCTATGCTATGTTCCTACCTGGATCAGTGTAGGTCGATACTCTGCTCAAATCTACTTCCCAGCAACCAGGTTGATTGTTTCCTCCATTGGGAAAGAAATCCACAGTTCCACAAGGTGTTGGAAAACCCAACTTATCACCGTCTGTGTGAATCACCATCACAACTTCCGCATCATGTTTGTTCAGTCTTCTTGAATTCGGACGAAGGAAGAAAAGGGGTCCAGCAGGATCCAGAGCAATTATCCTGGGTAATTTTTACCTGTTATTTCTCCGAACTTTTTGCCAGCCCATCCGCATATTTGACCACCCAAAGAATGACCAATCAGAACGATATTTTCTCTGGGGACTTTATAATCTGTTACCAAGCGATTGACGAGGATTCCAAGAAAGTTTCCTGGAAAAAATTAATATATATATTCATCTGAAATCAAGAGCTAACATAATACAATACATAAAACAAAAATAAAAATCTCTAACTGAGGTAAGTGCAAAACGGGGTACCATACTATTTTTCGTATGATAACAGAGCTCAGGGAAAAAACCCCAGTAGAAAAAACCCCGTCTCGCCGTTCCAACAAAAATTACTCGGAAAACTATTCGAATATTGAAGGATGATAATCGATTGAGATACTTCGGAGCTAATCTCGTCCTCGTTCAAAGCAAAATACAAGAGAGTGGTATCAAATAAAGCATCCATTGATGGCCATTTCGTCCTTATTAGGACTCATCAGCATGAAATAGCTCTGTATGATGGAAGGCATTGTTGGACCTCAAAATGTAATGGCACTTTCTTTCAGGTATTATACAGGTTATATAGGTATACGATATTTAATGCATTAGAGAGAGTATTTTGCCTTTCAGTTGGACAGGTCCAATGAACAATTAATATGGTTGTCTCTTTCAAATCGACTAACTCGGGCAGTCCGACGCATTCAGTGAATGCGTCAGGCTGCGCGTAACACTCGATGCGAGAACTGTAGGTACCCTACCAGACTGGTCGATTAAGCCACTTCCAACGATAAGAGAGAGACCAAACTACAATAGTCCAGTCGCTCGTTTATTTAGAAAGTTGCGAATCACGTGAACCTTTCCATTATAGCACTGGTCAACTGCCCGGCAATTCTCTCTCTGAGTCATTGATTTTCCTATGTCTCCCATGTGAATTTCCAAACCTGTATACCGAAGACGACATCTCTGGATATCCATCCAACCTTCTTCCATATAATGAACCTTGAACGAAGTAGCGAGATGTTTATCTTTCATCGTATTGACCAAAAGAGCAAAAGCCCATGAACTCCAGACCTTCGTTATTTTATAAAAGCTGAAAACTTGTCTACGCATGCTCCCAACACAGGTAAGAACGATGGATCATTATGAAGTTTGGGTTGCCCTGGCTTTGGCAGGTAATTGGTATTAAAGGGGTGAAAATACTGATCTAATTTCGTCAAATTATAAAGTGTGATTTTTTGATATTATCTTCAGAATATCATTAAAAATCACGTCATCAATTGTCAGACACTCACTATAGTGGCAACCCCTTGCCAGACACCCTTAATGTTCATTAAAATATATGTAATTCTACTTACGTTATAGTATAAAAGCTGATTTTTATATTTAATACTTGGGTAATAATTAGATAATGTTTCCTCATTAGCCAGACATTTTTGATAGTGCCAACCCTTTGCCAGACAAGCTTTCATAAAAAAATACTCCCAAATAATGCATAATTTTGAGAAACATTCAATACCTTTAAAAAATAATACCGAGTAAACTTTGAAAGATAGATATAATGCTATCGCGGACTTTTTGTAGAACTATTAATAATAATAATAATAATAATAATAATCTTTATTCCTGACTCTTAATCAACAAATGCATTTCCGTCATACTTATTTCATATTTATTATCATTGAAGTTATAGTAGGTTTCCTCAATTTTCTCGGGTGAAAAGTATAGCCTATGACCTATGTTACTCAAGGATAGTGTAGCATTCTAAGGGTGAAAGAATTATTGAAATCGGTCAAGTAGCTTATGAGTTAACTCGTATCAACGCCACAAACCCACAAATATACAAACCTTTCCTCTTTATAATATTAGTATAGACTAGACTAGATAATCATAGTCCTTACCCACACTCTCAGTGTCAAAAGCAGAGAAAGCATAGTTGTCGCTCGCAGGTCCATCCCAATTAACTTGAACGACATGAGCACCCGGACGTATTCTGACAAGAATTTTTGACAGATCCTGAACCCATGAGGCATTACTGCTTGACTGCCATCCGTGTACGATGAAGAATATTTGACCTGTGGTGTTCGCTACATCGTCCGGTTTATAAAAATCAACTTTGGACGGGTTATCCACGTTTTCCGAAGTGACGAGATGAAAAGTCAATTCTTTGAGGTCAACTGGAGTACCTACAACTTCGTCAAGGCCATTCACAAATCCTTTCTCAATGTCAAAAGCTCCCTTGTTGACTTTACTCAATACTTTTTTCGAGCCGCTCACAACTTGTCGATCTGCTGCGTATGCCACGTTTGCTGTTGCTTTGGCACCTTCTACAGCACCGCCAGCAACTGCTTTGGCACCGTTTACAGCACCGCCAGCAACTGCTTTGGCGCCATTGTCGATTCCTTTAGCTACGTTTGTCGCAGCTGCCAGGGGATCTGGCAAACCCCATCCTGCATCTGCAAAAAAAAACAAGAGATGATGAAAAACACATTTAAGCAGACTGTAACGTTATGAATTATTGTTTCTATTTTCTTCACTATCATTTCATAGTACCTAAAAATATAGTATATAACATTACTAGCAAGGTAAGAGGGTTTTTACTGGCGAATGGAGGATATAATTGACGAGCCGCAGGCGAGTCAGTTACCTCCTTGAGCCAGTAAAACCCGTTACCTTGCGTGTACCTATTGTTTTATATTTTATTTGTTTCTCATTTCTAAAAAGGTTAGATAAATTCCAAAAAAATCTCAATAATGGCGTTAAATTTTTTGACATTTCTTAAAATTGGATTATTTATGACATCGGAAAATTATGATAACTTTCAGTGGCTTTACGAGAGGGAAGTCCTTCGAGAATATTTGCTCATTTCTGACGAAAAAGGCCAGATTCAAATGAAACAAGGTATGAATATCATTTTTCAATACTTTTATAACGTTTATTAATAAACATATTTGTTCCAGGAACGATGAAATTAGAAGGATGAATGAAATTAGAAGCAAGTACGTGACGTACGTGTCAGTGAGTTTACAGGTCAAAAAACCTCTAGGATATTTGCAATTTTGAGAAAGAAAACGAAGAAAACGAATAGATACGAATAAAACAACGTACGAATATCATTTTTGAATAGTTTGACAACGTTTATTGAGAAATAAATTTGTTCCAGGAACTCTGAAATTAGAAGGCTGAAAGGAATAAGAAGCAAGAACTTGACAACTGTCAATGTAAATAATACTCCTAACTTGTAAAAATTTTGCAAGTTAACTGTCAGTTTTACAAGTTAGTGACTTTATAAAAAAAACTTCCTTGATTAATATTGTGTTTTTGGAAACTGACGTTTACAAAGGAGAAACAAATAAATAATGTTAACACTGTCGCTTTTGCTGTCTGTTTATCCCTATGTAAGCTTAAACCTTCGAAACTACGCAACGAGTGCTATATCGTTTTGCCCAAATGGCTGTAATATTCAGATTTTGAGTCGAAAATCATCTTAAATGATAGAGTTCGACTCGCTGATGACGAATGCGTGGTCTAATTCAGTTCTGTCCGTGGGGCCGGCCGTCCGACCGTAAGCACGATAACTTTCGAAGTCATGCAAAATTTTGTGATCATAGTGTTAACAGAACCTTAGAAAATTCAATTGAAATATTAAAGGAAGAATCTTTATATTTGCATAACAAACTGTCCGATTCAAGTGAAATTTAATGAAGATTTCAACAGGATCGCATTATCTGAACCATAGAAAATTCAATTGCAATACAGGGTCTTTCACGAGGAACCTCACCCATATTTATACGGGAAACGTATTTTCATGAAATTCAGCACTTATAAGTATTTCACGATGCTGATGAAATCTAAAATATTTTCAATGCATGAGCACCTCCGGTTTTTCCGGAAATGACGTCAACTTCCCTTTTTCAAATTAGAACACCATTTTTTTATTGCAGAAATAGATTCCTTAGAAAATTTCAAGTTATTTTGATGTAACATTTTTCAGTTTTGGTTGGAAAATTCTCTCTGAGCGGGAAAATTCGAAAAAAAAATCGAAAATAGAGCTCCGCTGAAACAAGAATAACTTCGAGGGTTTTGAATGGAAAATTTTCATTTTTGGGATTTTTCAAGATGTAAGATTGATGTATCCACTTTGAAAATCCAAATCGCGATTCATGATACAGGGGGTGAAAAAATCGCTTTCAAAGTTAGGGATGACAAAATCGTGAAAAATCAATTTTTTTAAATTAGAACGCCATTTTTTTATGGCAGATATTGATTCTACGTTAAAAAATAATGTGAGTGTATGCATCACACCCTTGCCCTAAAATGGATATTTTCTGAGTTATTCACAAAAAACTGTTTTTCGTCTTGAATTTTCAGCTATTTCTTTTCCCTTCACGCCAAAAAGATGAAATTTTCAGCAACTGTTACTTAAACCATGTCTTAGATTTCACTACCCTAATATGCAAAAGAAAAAAGTTACAGGTTGTTCCTAAAAAGATGGCGAATTTTGATTCGAATTTGTATCGGAAACCTCTTTATTTCAACTTATCGGCCATCGGTTTTCTCTCCAGTGATAAATAAATAATTCCTTATGAACCATATGCAAAAACTTACCATGTTTTACATTTTTTTTAATGATAGATATCATTAATTACATCTGTCAAATTCCTCTTTATTCAGTAGCATTTTGTGTTTACTATTAATTTGGTGATAATTCGTATTAAGTTATAAAATCGATCACTATGCCTTATTTTACCAATGAAGATTATTTAAATCTCATTCTACTTCATGGAGAATGTAATAAAGTTGTAGATAGAACGATTCATGGTCATGGTTCTCCTAATAGTAACTTGAAGTCGGTTTCAAGAAGGGGTGAAAAATCTACAGCATGGTTCAAATAACAGTTCCTGAAATTTCATCTTTTTGGCGTCAAGGGAAAAGAAATAGCTGAAAATTCAAGACGAAAAACAGTTTTTTGTGAATAACTCAGAAAATATCCAATTAAGGGCAAGGGTGTGATGCATACACTCACATTATTTTTTTAACGTAGAATCAATATCTGCCATAAAAAAATGGGGTTCTGATTTAAAAAAAGTGATTTTTCACGATTTTGTCATCCCTAACTTCGAAAGCGATTTTTTCACCCCCTGTATCATGAATCGCGATTTGGATTTTCAAAGTGGATACATCAATCTTACATCTTGAAAAATCCCAAAAATGAAAATTTTCCATTCAAAACCCTCGAAGTTATTCTTGTTTCAGCGGAGCTCTATTTTCGATTTTTTTTTCGAATTTCCCGCTCAGAGAGAATTTTCCAACCAAAACTGAAAAATGTTACATCAAAATAACTTGAAATTTTCTAAGGAATCTATTTCTGCAATAAAAAATGGTGTTCTAATTTGAAAAAGGGAAGTTGACGTCATTTCCGGAAAAACCGGAGGTGCTCATGCCTTGAAAGTATTTTATATTTCATGAGCATCGTGAAATACTTATAAGTGCTGAATTTCATGAAAATACGTTCAGTAGTTTCTCGTATAAATATTGGTGAGGTTCCTCGTGAAAGACCCCGTATTGAAATGAAGACGAAGAACCTCTCTTTCCATAACAAGATATCCGATTCGACTTTTCGATTGAAGTTTATTTTTTGAATGAAGATTGATCACTGAAAATTCATGCCAAATTTCGAGAGGATCGCATCATCAAATCCATAGAATTTACATATTTCATTTTTTTAATTAATATTTCGATCGTGCATGAATCTCAAATTCTATACAAAATTTTGAGGTAATAGTACTTATACTTATGCTCAGACTTTTCTTGAATGTTTTCACTGATACGGTGATTCAAAAGGAAAGTTTTTATGTATAAAACATGCATAATATTATAGAGAAACACTGATTTATTTATCATTGAAGGATAACCCTTAATAACCATTTTTTTCTTTACATTGTACGGAAAAAAAGAGCAGTGTAATATTAATTTGTAGCCATATAAGAAAAGTTTCGACTGTAGTTCACATTTGAAATATAAATCCTTCTCATTTCTAGAAAATAGCTGGACCTTAAAATTCAATCATATTTCCCGTATATTCGAATTAGTCCTAAAAAAATAGAATGTAACAACAGATTTCGAATACGAATTCAAACAAGCGAGTTGTCCAGCCTAATTGAAAATGACAATGTTTCAGTTTCCATTCGTTACTTCAAATCTATGAAAAATAGGCTGGAGTTTTTTCCCATTCGAATTAGTCAGGAAAAAAACAGCTTGAGAATGTTTTTTTAGTTTTTTCTAACTGTAATAGGTCCTGAGGTCTCTTCAAAAGGCAACGAATTTCGTTCACATAGTACCTACAATCTCTTCGAAAAACATTTGGAATTAATGAAAAAATGATGATAATAAAACATTCAATATCCAATATCAATTTTATAAGAACATATCAATTCAAAACAACAAAATGTCACAGATCGTTATGTAAATTATAACGTTATCAGTTGAGTCAATGATGAGACAAACATTTGATGATTTGTCCCATTTTTAATTGTAAATAATTGTTAATCGAATATAGTGAGATAAGAAATATTTCGGGAACCACTATTCACTTCAATGTAATGTTCATGAGTTTTTTATAAGAATTCATTATAAAACATTCAAATTAAGATATTACAAATCCGATCTATGCAAACCGTATTGAGAACTGAGACTTCTCAATATTTTCAGAATTGTAGCGTTAAAAGATTTAAAAAAAACTGAAAAATTCTGGCCAGTTCTGATGGTTCGGACCTTAATAATTATAACTTAAGAACGGAAAAAACTAAAATGAAATTTTTCAGGATAGCTCTGAACAGTGGCGCAGCCAGGATTTTGTTTTGGGGGGGGGGCTGAACTGAACAATTTTTGATGATACAACAAATAACGAAAGTTGAAAAAATGAAGAAGAAAGAAATAACGAAGATATTAATCTTTGGGGGGGCTGCAGCCCCAAAGCCCCCCTAGCTGCGCCAGTGGCTCTGAAACTCGAATATTTCATTTGATTTCGTTATAGGGTCCATTCGATTGTCTTTTTGAAGAATATTTCCCTTACATTAGTCAATATTTCTGAAATTCCTCATTCGGTCGATTTGAAATTCATGTTTTAGGATATTAGGACATTAGGGTGATGTCCTCATATCTGGGAAATTTCATGGAAATCCCATAACTACAAGATTTAAAAAAAATTTTATGAGCAAAACAATTTTCCCATATTTATTTTTTATTATTTTATACCGTTGGTTTGAATCTCACCCTCGAATTATGAAATTTTCGGATATTTTTTCATGTACCTACTCCTTCGAATTTGATTCTGATGTTTTTTGTTTATACCGAGGTTTATACCATACAGTGTAGATTCAGAACCTTTTGCGCCTTTGTTTACATTTCGAAAAAGATAAATCAAATTTAAATCAACAAGGCTATTAATGACAGCAACTAATGATCAAGATATTTCGACGCCTGAGCGCAGCTAACGCACTAATAGTTCCAGACCATAAGTTGCTAGATTAATAAATGAGTTGTTTTCAAGATTTTTCCTTCGAACTCATTATGAATTGATAATAAATTTTTGTTCGAAATACTTTCTTATTTTGCAGAAGACAACCATTTGACATAATAACATTTCTATATTCTAGTATTACTTCTGAATACTTTGTGTTAGGTTACCCATGACTATTGCACATTAAAATGTCATAAATTAAATTGATCATTAACATGGTCATTAATGTTCAATTTGTACACATTAAACTAACCTTTTATTTCGAGGTCAAGGAAAAGTATATATACAGGGTGTTTCCTAAACATGCGGCAAAAATTCAGGGGGTTGTACTTTGGACTATTTTAAGCATGTTTTGTCCTTTGATGATTTTTGAAAAACCTCTTTGTTTCGAAGATACAGGGCGAAGAGTTTGTCTGAAGAAGTTGTCTGATATAGCCACCGAAACGTTACAATATCCTTTTAATTTGTTTCTTTTTCAGTTTTACTGTTAGGCAACAATTTTTTTCAAGACCAATTTGCTCCTGACAAATAAGAGCAAAGATTTTTGCAGGAGCACTTCACCTTAATCAAACATTTTTTAATTATTTATGTTTCAGAGACTGGGAGTGAAAACCTATACAGTTTCTAAGAAATGCAGAATCCTCCCAGAATATATTTCCATCGATATCTAAAATATAGAGTGTTTCATTAAGAAATTAACAGTTCACATAAGATTTTTTGGTTAAAGATGCTTTTATGTTTTTCCTAGTAGTCGAATTCTGAATGCCCATAAAAAATACCACAAGTATACCCATTTTAACGTTCTTGTAAAACCAATATTAAATGAGATAGTTATAGACTAAAATACATATAATCACTCTGTAAATTTATCAACAGTAAAAACACAAGAGCTTTTTTTTATCGGATAAATTTCTCTTTGCAACGAAACAGTTTTGCTAATCACTAATTTTACGAGAAAAACTGACATGATAAAATCGCGACACCGAAGGTGGAGCGATTTTATCTGATGTCAGTTTTTCGAGCAAATTTAGTGATTGGCAAAACTTTGAGTTGAAGAGAAATTTATCTGATAAAAGAAAAGCTCGAGTGTTTTTTGGCAAGATAAATTAACGACAGAATATATGGATGAACAACAACAATAATTATCTTTATTAATACAATAAAATTCTACAGAAGATATCTTCCTTTTCGCTGGAATAGCTTGTAATTCTTTCCGTTTACTATTTCTTGCATCACGGGCTTCTTTGAAAGTTATGTCGACAAAAGGATTAAATTTAATATTGTATTCACAGAAATATTTTTCTTGTACCACCTTCGCAGTCGAATTCCAAATTGACTTAACCGCATATTCTTTATAATCATCTCCATTTTTCTTTTTAAAATTATAGGCCCAATCCTTCAATATATTTGCTACTTCATGTAATGGAATTTTTTCGGACAATTCATACTTTCGAACTTGACAAAACTCCATAAATTGTCTCCAGATTGAAGCTTTTGTGTTTTTTGTAGATTGCTGTATAGACTTCTCGATATTTGTCGTAATTTGCTCAGTCGAAACTTCACCAAAACGATTCATCTTTTGGGTTCTTATATCAACAAAGTTGAATAAATACCACACCGATTCAAAATGAAAGCATTATATGTTCAAAATTCAAAAATCTGACATATTGAGGAAGAAAAGTTTTTATCCGATAAAAAAGGATGCACCTTTTTTATCGATGTCAAAGTGACAATAACATTTCCAGGTCTATGATATTCAATATTGAAGTTAATTTATCATAAATCTTTGAATGTTAACTAGAATTTTACTCACAAGTTTCATGAGCTATCAAGACTGAAACGAAAACACTCAGGAACAACTTCATTTCTTCGTACGAACACCTCCTCCCAATGCAAGAAACGATATGAGTTTATCAGACTAGTTTTCTTCATTTATTTCAATAACAATTTGTATCTCGCATACACGATAAACGTGTATCGATGCCGGAGAACATTCGGAAAATCACAAGGAGATGTAGACTGATTGAATACTAAGAAGGTAAACCACAAATAATGAATATTATGAAGGTTCATATTTCAATGATGATAGTAGAACACAAGGATCACATTATTTTAAATGAATTTATTGGAAATACCCTAAGTTTTGAATATTCATATAATCAAAATTGCTATAACATCTTGACCATCGTTACTGAGAACATTAGACATTAAATTAGTTTTATTTTCAGGTCTACTGTTTCTTATAGTCCCCAGTGCAACGAATTCCATTTTTTTGACAAATACCAATGTACCTAAAACTTAAATTATGGTACGCATGAAGTGCTATCACTTCGAAAATGTGATATGACGTCATTAAATCTCACCATACTTACAATTTCAAATTTAAAATTTTTCGATTTCGTCAAAATATTCACTGTAATAAATATGTGGACTTTCCCACACACAGCTGCAACTTTCTGCGTTTTCTGGGAACAAAGTTTGTTTTTTCCTACTACGAAAATAGATACTTTAACGATCAAAAATCTCACAGATTTCTTCAAAAACGCAGAAATTTCGACGTGAGATTATTCGAAAGAAAATAAAATCTTTTTTTCTATTTTGAGTCGATATAAGGTGAAAATGAATATTTTGTACACAGTAAATTATTTTTTCTACAAGCGTGCACTTTCATTCTCTTTCCCGCACGTATTTCAATTCGTACAGAGTCACATTGCCAAACAGTGTGGGAAAAACCCCTGCTATTCCATTACCGCACGCAAATGCGTGTGGTACCTAATTGATTAGCAAGGGTTTTTCTCGCACGCTTCTTCTAAAGAATAAACTGAATAATGATATATCTCTATGCCACCGACGACGTTACTATGGAAACGGTATGTGAATAAGAATTAATACATTGTCATTATATTATGTGTATTTAAAATGATCAATTCACATTTGATCTGTGTGTTGAAATCGATCTCGTATAAGCGCTTGTAGAAAAAATATTGTTCCTAACTCGTGCGGAAAGTGTTTTTTCCGCACTCAACTGCTTACCCAAACTCCGCTTCGCGTCGTTTGGGTAACGGCAGTTTCGTGCGGGAAAATATCACTTTCCGCACTTGTTAGGAAAATAACTATTTTAAATGAAAGATTAAAAATACAAAAACACGGTGTTTCAATTGTTCGCATGAATTAAAAGGCTATGTAAAAAAAATTAAGAAAGCCCTGAGCAGGTAACTTGGGCGCTCGTTACCTCAAAATTCTGTATAGAACTCGAGATCTACAGGGTGTTTCCTAAACATGCGGCAAAAATTCAGGGGGTTGTTCTTTGGACTAGTTCAAGCATGTTTTGTCATTTGATGTTTTTTGCAAAAACCTCTTTGTTTCGAAGATACAGGGCGAATAACATTTTTCATATTTTTAAAATTAATAATAGTTTAAATAAAAATGCGTACCGCACTGTGTTTACTAAGTAGGTACAATTTATTTTTAAATTTGTTTAACAACATTTCAATTACTAAAAACGGCCAGTTTTTTTACTTAAAATTGATAAGTTCATCAGATGGTAAAGGAATACAGATTAAACACGGTTTTCATTTGAATGTAATGTAATTTTTCATAATAAAATGTTATTTTCTAAAATTTTGTTTCCCCTGTATCTTCGAAACAAAGAGGTTTTCAAAAATCATCAAAGGACAAAATATTCTATTCTTAGAATAGTCCAAGGAACAATCCCCTGAATTATTGCCGCATGTTTAGGAAACACTCTGTATACTGAATACAGCTAAAGGAACTTCGATATAACGAAAGCGCGTAATCCGCAAAAAAAATTCGTTATGAAGAAATTTCGTTATACAGAAAATTAATTTCTATTGTCGGTAATGTCGCGGTCGACTTCACTGATAAATTTAAGATTATTATTCAAACTTCAGCACTTGCTTTTAGACATTTTCGCACAACTTCTAACACTAGCGTAATGGTTAGATTGAAACCAAACAGCCAGGGGTGTATTTTAAACTGTTTCAGAAGGATCCCTCTACCCGCCGTAATGATTTAGTTTAAAGTCGAAATTTATTACGTACGTCCAGAAAAATTTCGGAAAAAACCCACCCTTATACCTTCTTACCAATACCCATTCAAAGAGTGATGTTCTTCGAATATTTCGTTATAGAGAGAATTGACTTTGTTTTAGAGGGTGTTTTTAACATGGAATTTGGATTCAAGGTGCAATGTCTTGTACGAAATTCGTTATACAGACGTTCGTTATAGGGAATTTCCACTGTATATAAATTAAATCGCAGCCCGATCGAAATAATATTCTGGAAATTATTCAAAAACTAAAATACCTATGTAAAAACTGGACAATTAAAAAAATCAAATTCTGTTGATAATGTGATCTTTTTGAAATTCTGCATGAATATATCAATCTTCATTCACTAAATGAATTTTACTCGAATCGGATATCTTGTTATGGAAATATAGAAATTCTTCTTTTCAATATTCCAATTGCATTTTCTATGGTTCAGATAATGCGATTCGATTTATTTCGTTTTGTTTGAGATATTAAGGAAAAAACATTGAATGGCCGTATTTAATTGAACACCCTGTACGATTTGGCTGGTTAACGAACTTAATCGCGGCATTTGGGAATCGAAAACACCCCGAAAATCTCAAGTCTCTAGGACAAGTTATTGTGCTCACGGCCGGACGGCCCCATAGACAAAATTGAATTTGATCACGAATTCTTCATCAGGGAGTCAAACCCTATCGTTTGAGACCATTTTCGGCTCAAAATTCGCAAATTACAGACATCTGAGCAAAACGAGATGGCACTCGTTTGAGTAGAACGAGCGCTTAAAAAGAGAATGTAAAAGTTGTAGTTCTTTTTATTACCTACAATTTTGTCACATCACCTTTTTCTATAGAAAAATTAATTATTTTTTCTGCCGACCTCGAAATAAAAGGTGATTTTAATGTGTACGAAATTGAGCATTAATGACCCATTTTAATGCTCAATTTTTTAGCCATTTTAATGTGCAATCCTCATGGCAACCGTACACAAATTATTCAGAAGCAATACGAGAAATGTCAAAACTCTACTAGAAAATAGAGACATACAAATTCCATTATATCAAATGTATGTCTTGTGCAAAATGAGAATGTATTTCAATAAAGAATTAATAAACTATTCATGTTGAGATCGTCGGAAAAATCTTGTAATCAACACGGTTATTAATCTAGCGACTAATGGTCTCGAACTATTAACGCGTTCGCTGCGCTCACGCATTAAAAAATCTTGACCATTTATCGCTGTCTTTAATAACCTAGTTGATTAAATAACTATTTCCGTCGATCTCGAAATAAAAGGTGATTTTAATGTGTAGGAAATTGATTATAAATGAACCATTTTAATGATCGATTTCTGCTATTTTAATGTGCAATCCTCTGGCACATAGATACAAAGAAATTTTATTATGTCAAATGTAAGTCTCGTTCATAATGAGAATGTATTTCAATCAAACAATTCATAATGAGATCGTCGGAAAAATCATGTAATCAACTAGGTTATTAATCGAGCGACTAATGGTCTCAAACCATTAACGCGTTCGCACTGCTCACGCGTTAAAATATCTCGACCATTAGTCGCAGTCTTCAATAACCCACATGATTAAACAACTATTTTTCTATTTTTATTTTATTCTCCGCCTATTTCAATGAGTTTCATTCTGATATAATTATTTTTTGGTTTTCAAAATTATTGACCCTTTCACCGCATAAGTTCACCAAGGTAACCAGGTTGTTAACTCTCAATTCAAAAGAATATATATATACCAGGTTGTCATGGAAATATAATATGTTATGTTTGTTTGATCATTGAATGATAAGTCTAATGGTTGTGTGGTTATTATTATCAACGAAGTTTCAAAGAATCGCAATGGATAATCATACAAGCGCAGAAAAAGAAAATTTCGGGTAATATAATTAACAAATAGGTAGTAGTCCGGTCTATTTAGACCAAAAAATGAGAGTGAACTTACATAAAGTCCCAACAAGCTGAATTTCTGTGAAGTTGTTCAAAACATAATTATAAACAAGTTCCTCATCATTCCCTTGTGAGGAAAAAATTTTATTCGAGGTCAAATGTCAAAAAAATGAGTTTTTCGCCATTTTCAGCAAAATAGTAAGTTTTATCATAAAAGTACCTCAGACAAAAATTGTAGATCATAAAATTATCTATAAAAAATGTATCAATACTTTTTTTCTTACGAGCCACCCTTTCTGAGATATAACGATTCAAAAAGTTATAAAAATCGTTATCGTCATAATATGCACACGTTTGCACGCCACCTATGAGGTAGTGTACTTAGCGCGTAGTTATAACTTTTTGAATCGTTATATCTCAGAAACGGAGGCTCGTAAGAAAAAAGTATTGCTACATTTTTTATAGATAATTTTATGATCTACAATTTTTGTCTGAGGTACTTTTATGATAAAACTTACTGTTTTGCTGAAAATGGCGAAAAACTCATTTTTTTGACATTTGACCTCGAATAAAATTTTTTCCTCACAAGGGAATGATGGGGAACTTTTAGACATTGTTTATAATTATGTTTTGAACAACTTCACATAAATTCAGCTTGTTAGGACTTTATGTAACTTCGAATGTCTAAATAGACCGGACTATAGTTCTACTGATGACAGCATCAATTTACTTTTTTCAGATCACCTAAAGATGGTTTTGTCAACCAGTCACCAGCCGAAAAACTCGTTCAAATTTTGACCAGTGATCAATTAAATAATCTAGAGTGTATCTTCAAGAGTGAAAAATTCGATGGGAAAATGGAAAAACAAGATTTCTTCGAAACCATGAAACAAATTTCGGGTTGGGCGTAAGAAAAGGAAGAATCATTATACATTATTGTCATTTTAGTTTCAGAAAACAATGATGAATTATTCTTGGAATTTTTCGAAGTCTACGCAGATCATGGATGTTTGACATGGAACGCTACCTTGAATGGTCTGATAAGTGCTTTTCCAACTGACGTTGAAGATCGAATAACATTGGAATTCACGGGAATACAGAAATGTGATTTGACCGAAGTAGGTGAAAATTGTATAGATAAACAATGAGCGTCTTTATACAGGGTGTCCCGGAAAATGTGGGAAATCTCTCGGATTCAGATAGAACATAAAAAAATAAGATGACAAGTTCCCATAATTTTTTTCCCTAGCGGAACTTCCTACGAAGATACGACCTGCTAAATGACGCCACTGGAAATTCATTTTAGTGGAATAAATTCCAATTAGTTAATTCTTTCATTATTTTTTTTTCGAAAACGGTTCATTTTATCGACACTGAACAAGAGTACCTTTTCTCTAGCTTAATGTTCAAGGTATCCAAATTTGTTTTTTTAGCACCTTATCATACAAAGTGTTAAAAATGTAAGCATTAAATTGTACAACCCAGTCCGCCCCTGGTAAACTGAACAAGCTAATTGAAATTTCAGTGCGGTGATTTCAGAGGTCTTTAATACTATTAATCATATAAAATTTTCATTAAATTATATTGAGTAGTTTGAAACTTATTCCACTAAAATGGATTTCCAGTGGCGTCATTTAGGAGGTCGTATCTTCGTAGGGAGGGCCGCTAGGAAAAAAATTATGGGTACTTGGCTACTTCATTTTTTATATTTGGCAACAAAATCCTGAAACAGGTCAATTTTTGATTCACTGTTATCAAATTTTTATTTATTCTTGAAAGTTTTTTTGTTGCACCCTGTGCCATCATCAACTCTCTAAATTTTTTCAATAAGAAAAGTTGTTCATAGCTAATTTACTTTGAGACGATGGTACCTGATGAAAGGGTATAGCCGGGTTTCAATGTTAAATCTGCCCCCGCGGCCTTTTCTATTCATATTGAGCGGATCGATTAGGCATTGAATGAAAATAATTCAGCCAACTTTTCAGCTTTTTATTCAGCCACAATGATATTTCTGTAAAAAACACTTTTTTCCATTTTATTTTTTTCCCTTGTGAAATCCAAAATTTTCGAATGGTGATTCTTTGCTATTAAAGAAACAGACGTATAATTTTTTTATGAATTTCAGCTGAAAACTAGATTTAAAAAAAATGAAATTACAGTCATTTGTTTTTCGGTGTTCTTCAAAAGTGTCCAACGGCATTTTTTGACATAAAATGTCTTCTTTGGTCCTTTATACCCTGGAATTTTCTCACATTTTCAAAATTGGTGGAACATTGAAAAAAAATTAAAACTGTTTGAATTTTAGGATTCAACAGATATCCATCAAATTTTGGTGCCGTTGTATTTCATATTGGCTCCCTGAACAATATTAGTGAAAAAACAATTGGCGCTCTGCGTCTGGTTGGAAGATATCTCCCGGAATTTGGGGCCCATATCTCCCAGACTAAGACAGATCGCCAATTGTTTTTTCACTAATATTGTTCAGTCTATGCCTATTTCATTGATTTTATCGAATGGAATATTTTTTCAGCGTGACGCAATAGCTAAAATATTAACAATAGAAACTACAACCCATTTCTGCTATACGGTGTATTCGAAGTATGGAAAAACAGGAATTTACGATGCCAATTTCAAAAAGTTGGCAACATACCATGTTATCATGACCAGAGAAGATATAAACAAGCCTGAGGAACAAAGAAGAAGGAGGAATCGCTGGATCACAGATGCTTTGTATATTCAAGATTTGAAGAA
This sequence comes from Propylea japonica, assembly GCA_013421045.1. Classification (NCBI taxonomy): domain Eukaryota; kingdom Metazoa; phylum Arthropoda; class Insecta; order Coleoptera; family Coccinellidae; genus Propylea; species Propylea japonica. The sequence continues at coordinate 15,503,153 of CM024240.1, read as the reverse complement.
AATCATGGTTATCAATACAGCGAGAAGTATTGTGGTATATGATGTCATAGGTTTACAGCATATGCCTGTGTTTTTGATCTTATCAACACCGAATATTCCTAAGGTGAGTAATCAGTAATCTGAGTATAGACATTGTATATTCCTTATACAATGGTATAGACAAAGCAATAGAGCTATCGAAAAGTCGATTTCGTGACAAAAATACTACCTGAAATCTGACTGTGCAGTCATGCAACAGGTAGTTTCTACATGTTTTTCATGATAAATTCCATTCCTGAATCGTCTTAGGTTTTTTTTGAGAAGCGAAAAATAGCCAAAAAAATCCAAAATTTTGCTTGTTCACTTATAAAACGTGAAGTATTGATCTGTTCGAAAAGCTGTTAAGACACGTCTCAAGCGGATAATTAGTTTCCGAGAAAAGTCCAAAAATCTGGAAAAAAAACATCAATTTTTCGAAAATTCATAACTTGGTCAATTTCTGAGATGAAGCGTAGTTGCTCTGAATTTAAGTAGTTATTAACATATACTTTATTGGTGCACAATTACAAAGCTGTCGGATAAATAGTTTTTGCACAATCGCAGTTTTCCGAATTCGACGTACCTTTTTCAAGAAGGTCGTGATACTCGGCTACTTGTCGGATTTGAATTTTACAAAAAACATTTTAAAGAAGAAATAAAATTCTTCAAATCGTTCATTCTCTCGATACCGACCGATAATGTTTAGTGGGTGAAAAACGGCGCCAAACAGGAGCAAAAAGGTTCGAATGCATCAAACTAGTCGCGGAGTGGGAGTCGCCCGCTACGCGATGCGCGATACAAGGCATTTTCTTTGTATCATGGATACAAGGTATACAGTTTTCCCCTCGCGTAGCAGGCGACTCCCACTCCGCGACTAGTTTGATGCATTCGAACCTTTTTGCTCCTGTTTGACGCCGTTTTTCACCCACTAAACATTATCGGTCGGTGTCGAGAGAATGAACGATTTGAAGAATTTTATTTCTTCTTTAAAATGTTTTTTGTAAAATTCAAATCCGACAAGTAGCCGAGTATCACGACCTTCTTGAAAAAGGTACGTCGAATTCGGAAAACTGCGATTGTGCAAAACTATTTATCCGACAGCTTTGTAATTGTGCACCAATAAAGTATATGTTAATAACTACTTAAATTCAGAGCAACTACGCTTCATCTCAGAAATTGACCAAGTTATGAATTTTCGAAAAATTGATGTTTTTTTCCAGGTTTTTGGACTTTTCTCGGAAACTGATTATCCGCTTGAGACGTGTCTTAACAGCTTTTCGAACAGATCAATACTTCACGTTTTATAAGTGAACAAGCAAAATTTTGGATTTTTTTGGCTATTTTTCGCTTCTCAAAAAAACCTAAGACGATTCAGGAGTGGAATTAATCATGAAAAACATGTAGAAACTACCTATTGCATGACTGCACAGTCAGATTTCAGGTAGTATTTTCGTCACGTAAAAAACCTCTATTGCTTGGCCTAGTAGTTCATGCTACGACATTGACGTATAGAGCAAGAGCCTGTGAACGTGAACCCCAGACCTTCGTTATTTTATAAAAGCTGAAAACTTGTCTACGCATGCTACAATACAGGTAAGAACGATGGATCATTATGAAGTTTGGGTTACCCTGGCTTTGGCGGGTGAACGGTATTAAAGGGGTGTAAAATACTGATCTAATTTCGTCAAATTATAAAGTGTGATTTTTTGATATTATCTTCAGAATGTCATTGAAAATCACGTCATCAATTGCCAGACACTTACTATAGTGGCAACCCCTTGCCAGACACCCTCAATGTTCATTAAATTATGAGTAATTCTACTTACGTTATAGTATAAAAGCTGATTTTTATATATAATACTTGGGTAATAAATAGATAATGTTTCCTCATTAGCCAGACATTTTTGATAGTGCCAACCTTTTGCCAGACAAGCTTGTAGTGTAGCTGCAGGTGCGAGGGCGAGATAGTATATATGAGTGGGTGCGAGTGAGACGGTATGATTATAATGACTAATGCAAATGATTTTTTTGGTACAGATTTAATCATTCAAGTGAATCTCACAAACATCTGAAGAAAAGACATTCGATGCTACAACTAAATGAAATTGTTAAAAATTTTAAATTATTCTATTAACAATTCAATTTAGTTGTAGCATCGACTGTCTTTTCTTCAGATGTTTTTGGGATTCACTTAAATGATTAAATCTGTACCAAAAAAATCATTTGCATTAGTCATTATAATCATACCGTCTCACTCTCACCCACTTATATATACTGTCTCGTGCTCGCACCTGCAGCTACACTACAAGCTTGTCTGGCAAAGGGTTGGCACTATCAAAAATGTCTGGCTAAAGGAGAAACATTATCTATTTATTACCCAAGTATTATATATAAAAATCAGCTTTTATACTATAACGTAAGTAGAATTACATATAATTTAAGGAACATTAAGGGTGTCTGTCAAGGGGTTGCCACTATAGTAAGTGTCTGGCAGTTGATGAAGTGATTTTCAATGATATTCTGAAGATAATATCAAAAATCACACTTTAAAATTTGACGAAATTAGATCAGTATTTTACACCCCTTTAATACCGTTTACCTGCCAAAGCCAGGGTAACCCAAATTTCATGATGGTCCATCGTTTTACCTGTGTTAGAAGCATGCGTAGACAAGTTTTCAGCTTCAATAAAATAACGAAGGTCTGGGGTTCACGGGCTCTTAGACTAGTAGATTCTAAAGCTTGTAAGGTACTCCTAAAGGGCCCACTCACTAAGAAGGAAGCGCGAACGTTTCAATGCGCGTGGTACGGGGTACAGTGAAAACAGTGTGTGTAGAGGGGCCCACTCACTAGGAAGGAAGAATGCGCAGTTAAGTATCTGCACGTTTGCTGTAAAGTAAACGTGTACATTCATATTTCCCACACACAGACACTTTTGCTTGTTGAGTGAGCATGTGCGACAAGCGTGAGATGACGTCGAAAAAAGATCTGATGTTAATGGCAGTGGCGTGTGTTGTTATTTAGGAAAAAATGTCCAATGTATAAATAGCGAACCCGGCACTTTATTGCTAAAAATATGAAACGTGCACAGACTTGTTGCCCATACACGGTCGTTCTTGGTCATTCTTCCACGTACGGTGATCAATGACACGCTAAAAATCAAAACTATCTTGATTCTGACGGAGATAATTGCGCATTCCAAATTTCGAACGGCGGAACGCCATACACACACTGTTTTCACTGTACCCCGTACCAAGCGCTATGAAGCCTTCGCGCTTCCTTCTTAGTGAGTGGACCCTTTTAGACTTGCATGGTGTTGTTTACGACAGCAATCAATTTGAAAGATATTAAAGATATGAAAGACGTAATACATTTTCACAGGGAATTTGAATTCATTGGAATATCCAGTAAACGTTTTACTGAATGTAGCACTTTCGAATCGAAAAACCTGACTATTTTTTCTGTCTGACTACCTGGGGGTTGAATTTTTGTATTCCTGTTTTTATCGGCGCACTTTTTGTACGGGTTGGGAAAGTTATGTTTTTTTTAAGTAGGAACTCTTCATTTCTTAGTAATTTTTGAGCGTTCGTTCTACTTAAACAAGTGCTATATCGTTTTGCCCAAATGTCTGTAATTTTCAAATTTGGAGACGAAAATGGTCTCAAACGATAGGGTTCGACTCCCTGATGACGAATCCGTGGTTAAATTCAATTCCGTCCGTTGGGTCGTCCGGCAGGATGTAAACACGATAACTTTCGAAGGAATTATCCTAGAGACTTGAGATTGTCAGGGTCAGTTCGGTTCCCAAATGCCGCGGTTAGTTTCTTTAACCAGCCAAATTCTACAGGGTGTTCCATAAAATATGACCAGTCGAATTTTTTGTTCCTCAATATGTCAGACAAAACGAAACCTATATTGAAATGAAATTTTGCTTTCACGTGCAAGATTCTCATTATAAGCCTCCTGCAGAATTTTGTGAACCATGTAAAATTTATTTCGTGAATGAAGTACTGCATCATCTGAATCATAGAATCTATTTTTTTCTAATTGAAGAAGTTCTATGCAAAATTTTGAGGTAATAGCTTCATTGCTCCATCAATGAACGAGCGCTCAAAAGCACTTGCTCAGGGCTTTCCTTAATTTGTTTATGGGAACACTTGATTTTTAGCCATTTTTGGAGAACTTGAATTGACAACAGAATAGTTCGCTCCGCTCACGCGTTAATAGTTCGAGACCATTAGTCGCTCGATTAATAACCGAGTTGATTACAAGATTTTTCCGACGATCTCAATATGAATTGTGTATGAATTTTGATTGAAATACATTCCCATTTCGTAGAAGGCTTACATTTGACATTATAAAATTCCTATGTGTCTATGTTCCAATAGAGTCTTGACATTTCTCGTAGTGCTTCTGAATACTTTGTGAACGGTTGCCATGAGGATTGCACATTAAAATAGCCTTAATTGAGCATTAAAATGGGCAATTAATTATCAATTTCGTAAACATTATAATCGTCCTTTATTTCGAGGTCGGAGGAAATAGTTATTGAATCAACTAGGTTATTAAAGACAGCGACTAATGGTCAAGATATTTTAATGCCTGAGCGGAGCGAACGCGTTAATAGTTCGAGACCATTAGTCGCTAGATTAATAACCGTGTTTGATTACAAAATCTTTCCGACGATCTCAACATGAATAGTGTATAAATTCTTGATTGAAATACATTCTCATTTTGCACAAGACATACTTGACAAAATGGAATTTCTTTGTTCCAGTAGAGTTTTGACATTTCTCGTAGTGCTTTTGAATAGTTTGTTTACGGTTGCCATGAGGATTGCACATTAAAATAGCTAAAAAATTGAGCATTAAAATGGGCCATTAATGCTCAATTTCGTACACATTAAAATCATCTTTTATTTCGAGGTCGGCGGAAATACTAATTTCAATATAATTTTTTCAGTGTATTGCTTATAAAGGTGGTTCTCGCGATTCCAATCGACATCTTTTCATTGGGGACGATAGGGGAAGCATAACAGTTTTGTCATTCGTTCACAATAAGGAGCCACTTTTCAGGAAGAAACACAACGACAAATTAAGTCTTCACTACTGGGAGGTGAGTTCGATCAACTATGTCTCATTTATAATCTGATTATTGAGCAACACTGAAGGCTATTTTGTTGAAATGTAGAAATGTAGATGACAATTTTGTGCTTAGAATGAACTGGCTTTGGGATTTTGTGAATAATTTTGGGTGAATATTTGAATTTCGGCGACCAGCAGATATCTACCAACTTTTGGTGTCATTATAGTCATTGAGTCTTTCTGAACAACATTAGTGAAACCAACAGGTGACGGTCAGTCTTAGTTTAGAAAATAATATATGGACCCCCAAATTTCCAAAAATGTTCCATCGTCATGTCACTTTTTTAACCATAAAAACACAAATTCACTGCTCCAAGTTAGTCCAAAAATCACCTTCGAACATTCAATCAACTATTCGATTAGTTTCATTCCAGGTATATTCAATAATTAATGCAGAAACATTCTACAGGCACCAAATATCCAAAATTCTAATGGAAGCTTGCCGTTTTTAATGGTACATTTGGCACTGCCGCAGTTTCATTCGCGCGAATATGATACGATGCCTTCCCGTGAATCCCGCAATCATTTAATGTCACTGGCCGAAGAACGGATCAGTGGTGCCAAACTTACCACGAAGAACGGCATGTTTTCCTTAGTATTTGTGGATATGTACCTCTAGAATTTCGATGTTTCTACATTAATTGAATATACCTGAAATGAACCTAATCAATAGTTATTTGAAGGTACGAAGGTGATTAAATTGGAGCAGTGAATTTGTGGTTTTATCCATACTAATATTATAATTGCGAAAGTAACTCTGTCTGTCTGTCTGTCTGTTACTCTTTCACGCCTAAACGGCTGAACGGATTTTGATGAAATTTGGTATGGTGATAGATGATAACTTAGAAATGGTCATAGGTTATGAATAACTACGCCATCGTTCTTAGGGGGTAGGCAGTAGGCAGATAACTAAATTGAGTTAGTGATTTTTAGTCGTTTTTGTTGAGACTTTTGCTCTTTCACGTCTAAACGGCTGAACAGATTTTGATGAAATTTAGTAATGGTTACCTAAAAACGGATATAAGATCAAAATGATCACGTCATCGTACTAAGGGGGTAGGAAGTAGGCAGAAAACTGAATTGAGTTAGTGATTTTTTATGGTTTTTGCTGGGAGTTTTGCTCTATCATTCCTAAACGGCTGAACGGATTTTGACGAAATTTGGTTAGGTGATAGATAGTGACCTAGAAAAGGATATGGGCTATTAATTTTTATGCTATCGTACTTAAGGCGTATGCAGTAGGCAGAAAACTAATTAAGTTAGTGATTTTTAATCGTTTGTTTTAAAAGTTTACCTCATTCACGCCTTAACGTCTGAACGGATTTTTATAAGACTTGGTTAATATAAAGATAAGATCCTAGGCACGGACACAGGCTACTTTTTACGGCGGGGAATCTAGCGTGAACGTGTCAAGAAGCGCATGACGCCATAGCTACTGAAATGATTTTGATGTTTTTTTTTAACTGAGTGTTACTAAGACTTCAAGTTAGTATTTGATCACTTTTTTAACTTAGAGGGTCGGTAGGCGCCATAATTTAGGGAATTTATGATAAAATTTTGATGCAACTGTCTTTATTTAACAGTTTTAATTGGATCGAAACTTAGCGACATTCCATCACACTACTTAACTTATAGGGTAGGAAGGTACCAAAATTCAGACTACTTTTTACTTCGGGAAAATATCTCATTCCCACAGGAACCTATACACAGCTACCTATCTACAACATTAAAACTCTGTCCGATGTTGCGGATGTCACACTGACTAACATCGGGGGTTGGCAGGTAGGTAGTTAGTAGTATTTTAAACCGATTTACATTATTTACTTTTTATATTTACTAAGGAAACATTCGGAGCTATCCATTAAGTAGCTTAGGTTGCTTTTGAACAAATTTTGATGTGAAGTTGAGGACTGGAACACGATAGTGGGACATTGTTGCAGGGGAACTTACAGCCGAGAGAAAACAAAAAAACTTATGCGGACGAAGTCGCGGGTAAAAGCTAGTTGTGAATAAAGCGACGTGAAGATGGAACATTTTTGAAACTTTGGGGGCCCATATTTTCTAAACTAAGACAGACCGCTACCTGTTGGTTCGCACTAATGTTGTTCAGGAAGACTCAATGAATACAATGACATCGAAAATCTAGTCGATATCATCTGCTGGTCACCGAAATTCTATATTTACCTAATTGTGTTCTGATCGTCAAAAGCGAACCACCTCAATGTTTTTTTCAAAAATGGAAAAAAAGTTGAATATCGGGTAGTGATTAAGTTCCTTATTTGAAAGGAACAATGAATTATGAAATCAAATCTGAACTGTATTCCGTTTATGATAACCGTTCGTCTTCGATTGCAACAGTTAAGCGGTGGACAACTGAATTGAGACGTGGTCGTAGTAGCCAAGGGCGTAGCCAGGGGGGGGGCTTTGGGGGTTCAACCCCCCCGAAATGTTTCAGAGTTATTTTTTGTTGCAAAAATAACCTTTCATTTTGCACTTAAACCAACTTATCTCCGAAAATCTAGTTAAAATTATCAATTCATATCAGCAATATGGATGATTTTAAAGTTTCATAACATCGCACACAAATGGATCCGTCGAAACTAGATTGAATTGGTTGGCGCTTATGAGAATATTCATTATAGTGTGAAAATTTATGAAAATGAAGTGGTTGACCAATTCGCTAGAAAAAAAGACGGATAGACTTTAACTGAAGGAATTCACCATAACAAATATTGTTTGTGTTTTCTCACTGTTTCATTTTTAATACCTATTCATATGTTGTTGGCACTATTTTGGAGTAAAACATTAAAAAACTTTATTTAGTTTCAATGAAAGCACACATCCACTTTAATTTCATATTGATTCATCCTGTAAGTATTGTTTGGGAAATAAATGTTGTTTTTTAAGTTTTTGTTTGAGTGAATAAAAATTAAATTCTGAAGCATATTTGAAAAATAGGTTTACCTAACCTATATCTATGTTGAATATTGTTTCCGAAGTAGGAAAAGGATTATTGAATTCTTAAAAACAACAAAAACTTGCTACAGAAAGCGACCCTCACAATTCTCTTCACCTACAAAGACAATTGCCAAAATGTCAAAACCCGCCCCCGAAATTAATTCCTGTCTACGCCCTTGGTAGTAGCATTTTTTATGAAGACGAGGGCCCGTATTCTCGACAAGTGATGTTTCAATGCATATACGAACTTCATTGCGCGGGGCCTGGCCCCGTATTCTGGACAAGTGATCTTTCAAAGCGTTTACGAACTTCATTGCGCGAATGGGTTAATAATGAATCAACTATTTTTATAGAAATTACAAGAGGAGAAGGAATATGTTAAAATATCTTTCATCAAAAACATTCATAATGACATAGTTCGAGAAATATTTTATTGTCAAGAAGATAACACTCTGACTACATGCAGTAGGGATCCGAAAGCAGCCGTCATAAGAATTTTTTTGGACCACAAGAAACCAACAATGATTTATGAGATGTCTAAGGTAAGAAAACATGCGCACATAAAGTAGTAGTTTTGTAGAGGGTGCGCCAAATTTCGGTGACAGCAGTAAATAATAATGCTTTGTTTCAGGGAACATCAACAATGTGTTTCAGTAAAAACCTGAATCTATTAATAACTGGTAGTTCAGATGGAACGATCAGGTTATGGAACACTTTGGTTATCACTAAAGCTATTGCGGTTCTAAAAGAACATGAATCAGGAATTAAAAGTATCATTCTGATAGAAACGCAGAAAATGTTTGTTAGTTGTGACAAAAACGGGGTAATACACTACTGGAAAAAATTAAAGGATCAAAAAAAATTCCAAATTTTTCGGCAATTTTCAACATGCCGTAACTTTGAGAGGAATGGTCGTACAAGAAATTAAAAAAAAAGGAAATTGTAGCTCCAAGTGTCTAGTTTTGAATTAGAACTTCAAAAATTTCAAGTTTCAGTGGTTTTCGAGTAATGATAGAAGAAAAATCAGCAGCAAAAAAATTCTCAAAATTTTACCACTTTTTTTTTCTTGTCTACGAGCGTGAAAATTTTATTTTTGCATAATCATTATAATGATGGGATACTTTGTTAATTCAGCTTTAATTTATTTTTTATTGGCCTCAATACGTCCACTTCTCGCCGAGATATCGGTCTTCAGATGGAAAAGGATCCATTTGTCTTTGATTATCGATTTCTCAGCAACCGTTATTGAATTAATAAAAATTTTATTTGTTAGTTTATTTTACTTTTTTTTTAAATTTATGTACCTACTATCTGCATTTAAAATGTGGAAAAAGCTCGAGAAAATTCTTTTTTGCCTTTTTTAAAGATTATGAGCTTCTCAGAGCAAAAAACGTGATCCTTATTTTTTTTCAAAAATTCAATCGAGTCAAACAAAAGAACAGCTCGTTGCATTGAGTTGGCCCTTCGTAAGGTTTTTATCAACATATTGATCTGCGAAAGTCACACTTAACATTATCGGTTTCTTCAACATTTTCGATCCAGCGGTAGATTTTCCAAGAAACCACCAAAAGCCCTTTTTTGTTAAATTTTTATATTGATGCGACATAAAGAAAAAAAAATTTTCTATGAATAAGCAATGGTTGTTCATTAATGGGAGTTCATTTAAGGTCTTGAAATCCTCCTTCAATTTTCTGTGCGATCATTGGTTACTGAGAAATCGATAATCAAAGACTAATGGATCCTTTTCCATTTGAAGACCGCTATCTCGGCGAGAAGTGGACGTATTGAGGTCAATAAAAAAATAAATTAAAGCTGAATTAACGAAGTGTCCCATCATTATAACGATTATGCAAAAATAAATTTTCCACGCTCGTAGACAAGAAAAAAAGTGGTAAAATTTTGAGAATTTTTTGTTGCTGATTTTTCTATCATTACCCGAAAACCACTAAAACTTAAAATTTTTGAAGCTCTAATCCAGAAACTAGGCACTTGGAGCTTTCTTTTTTTAAATTTCTTGTACGACCATTCCTCTCAAAGTTACGGCATGTTGAAAATTGCCGAAAAATTTGGAATTTTTTTTGATCCTTTAATTTTTTCCAGTAGTGTAGTTTCAAATGAAAATTAAATCGAAAGATCACAGGTATTTGGAGATTTTGCTCGCTTGGAAATTTGAATTTTTGAGAAAAGCCCTAAGCGCTCGTTCGTTGGTAGGGCAATAATGCTATTACTCCAAAATTTTGTATAGGACTTGAATCATTTTCTGGAAATTATTCAAAAAATGAGATATGTAAAAAATCAATAATCATAAAAAGTTGCAAACTTTGGTGCTGATGATGCAATCCTCTTTAAATTTTGCATGAATATTCAGTAAATGAATTCTCATTCACAAAATAAATTGCACTCGAATCGGATATCTTGTTTTGGAAATATAAAGATTCTTCTTTTCAATATTCCAACTGAATTTTCTATGATTCTGTTAACACTATGGCCACAAAATTTTACATGAAGCTAATTATTGTATGTGGCCGCAAAATTCAATTTCGATTGGTTTCGTTTTATCTGAGATATTCAGGAACAAAAATTCTGAATGGCGATATTTTATGGAACACCTTTACTATTTGGCTGGTTAACAAAAAATATAACACATCCTAAAATCTCAAGTCTCTAGGATAATACTTTCGAAAGTTATCGTGCTTACGGCCGGTCGGACGGCCGCATGGACAAAATTGAATTTAACCACGGATTCATCATAGGAAGTCGAAGCCTATCGTTCAAGACTTTTTTGGCTCAAAATTCGAATAAAATTGCAGATACTTGGGCGAAACGATATAGCACTCGTTTTAGTAAAACGAACGCTTAAGAATCCAAATACCTGGAATCTCTTTATTTACTACATAAACAAAAAGGACAATTCTCAATAGGTACATCGAAATTTTTCAGATAATCAGACTATGGGGTATTGTAGAACAAAAGTGCTATCAAACTGTGAAATTGAAATTTCCTTGTTTTGAGGAAGCCGGAAGAATTATCGATTGGGCTGCAAAGTGTATGTTTCTAGGTCCAAGAAATAAAGATCGATGTTTAACATCTTCTAGTCAAGCAGAACATACAGGAAGGTACAGAATAATAACGAATACCTACCCAGGATAATCCTAAAGCTCCAAATATCCACAAAAAATGAAAAAATAACTCAAACCTGGAAATTTGAAGTTTTTTTCAGTATTTCCTACAAAAGTCATCGTATTCACGATAACTTCCGAAAAGACCATTTCAAACCTTTCACTTTTTCTTAAAGAATGGCAATACGAGGTCGGTTTGATAATTCTGTGACTTTTGGAATAAAACATTTTTTTGCAGCAAATAAACATTTTATTTTTCTACATAATCACCTTTTATCTCGATACATTTAGTCCAGCATTTTTCTAATTTTTTTATTCCCTCTAAATAATAGGTTTTTCAAGGCTCCCAAAATGCGCGTTTGTTTCGGTAATGACTTCTTCATTACACTCAAATCTCTTACCACCCAGTCATTTCTTCAGGTATGGAAACAGATAATAGTCGCAGGGAGCTAAATCTGGGGAATATGCTGGATGGGGTAGCAGTTTCTATCTCAATTCGTGGATTTCGGTCATCGTGACTAAACAAGTGTGCACACGTGCATTGTCTTGATGAAACAGCACTTTCTTCTTCGCCAAATGCGGCCGTTTTTGCTTCAATAAGTCAACGTCGAATCTGTACAAAAGCTTTGAATAATATTCGGCGGTGATTATTTTACCTTTCTCGAGGTAATCAATGTGAATGACACCGCGTGCATCCCAAAAAACTGTGGCCATGACCTTGTTGGCTGACAGACTGTTTGGCCTTCTTTGGTCCACGTTCACCCCGAGCAACCCACTGTTTCGATTGTTCCTTGGTCTCTGGCGTGTTGTGATGGATCCATGTTTCGCCCACAGTAACAAAACGGATTACGGCTGACATCGCTAAACCCTCTTTTGAAGTTGTCACACGATTGCGCTTATGGTCGAGTGTGAGCAATCGCGGCACTCATCTCGAGGAAATTTTCCTCATGTCTAAATATTCGTGTAAAACATTATGATGTAGCTACAAGGTACCCGTTCAGTTGAGATACCTACAGCATGAACCAACTCACGCACTTTCATTCTCCGATCACCCAATATCATTTCATGGATTTTATCAACGATTTCCGGCATGATCACTTCTTTTGGGCGATTGAATATTCGGCATCACTAGTGCTGGTACGACCACCACGGAACTCTGTAAACCACTTCTTTACCATTTAAATTGATGGTGCCGAGTCCCCGTAGTATTTAACAAGCTTTTCCTCAGTTTTAGTAATGGTTTTTACGTGAAAAGAAATGCTTAATCAGCACACGATATTCACTTTCTCTTCCATTTTCGTAAAAATCCACGAGGTTGTCTGCTTTGAATGGCAATCAAACACTAACTGCATGACGTAGATTGCTGAAAATTGGACAGTTGCCCACTAATATGGCGTTTTCGGAAATCTACTCGATCACTAACTCGGGTTACAAATTGACGGATAACCCGGGTTACAAATTGACAGCAATTGAACTGTTTATCCGTCAATTTGTAACCCGAGTTAGTGATCGAGTAAGTTTCCGAAAACGCCAATAGATTACAGTTGACGGCAGCACTGTTGCATTTGGATTAACTGCGCGGGAAATTCAACCAGTCACTGGCTTGTCAAACCGCCTTCGTAACATCCTATTGAAAAAATTATTATATTATTATATTATTATATTATTTTTTTCCCTGTCGAAAAAATTAGTCTCTATGTATCCGAGAAAAAAGTGCTCACTTTTTTCCCCGGGAAAAAAAGTAATTTCGTGAAAAGTCATATTTCTTTCACTGTTAAATGGCCGTTATTCCTGTCACAGAAAAAAATAGATAACTTTTTTTCTGCGACGGGAAAAAAATGAGACATTTTATAACTCTTGACAGGTCACAAAATATTACTTTTTTCCCTGCCAAAAAAATGAGTCTCTATGTATCCGGGAAAAAAGTACTCACTTTTTTCCCGGGGAAAAAGTAATTTCGTGAAACGTCATATTTCGTTCACTGTTAAATGGTCGTTATTCCTGTAACTGAAAAAAATAGTGTATTATACTAGTGTAGTATTAGTGTATTATACTCGTACATGGGAAATATTTTAGATTTTAGCTCTAATACTTTTTTCCCTTGTATAATAGATAACTATATGTTTTAGTGGTGATAATAAACTGGAAAGATCAATGATATGGACTTCGTGCTGCAACTATTTAGCCAGTGTATCACTCATTTTTGGACAAAACATTCAGAAGCAATTTGAGATGCCTCATCTGGAGCCACCTCCAAAGCAGAATAATGTTTTCATACCAAGCACTTGGTTACTCAGTGAAGAGAGTTTGAAGGAACTGAGGGAGAAGTGGGTATCTCGAGAAATAATTGATAGAAACCGTTTTCTCTTGCTCCTATTAAAATTATTTTGAGTCGACCTTAAAAGATGATTTCAATGTGCACGAAATTGAATATTAATGACCCACTCCAATGTTCAATTAAGAGTTATTTAATCAACTAGGTTATTAAAGAAGGCGACTAATGATTAAGATATTTTAACGTGTCCGCTTCGCTCACGAGTTAATAGTTCGAGTCCATTAGTCGCTCGATTAATAGTATAGTATAGTATATTTCCAGCATAATGTAATTACAGTATACAGGATTTAATTCATACAATTAAGATTGAAGAATTCGTCACAAAATAAAAAATATTTAAAATATACGGACATACAAATCAACACTCAGTTACAAACATAACATTGAATCATTTAGGCACATGGAACAATCAACAGTAACAGTCATGGCAAGATATTCTCCAACACTATAGAAACTCTTATCGATGAGGAACCTCCTCACTACTCTAGTAAATGACTTCACTGGCAGGGCTCGGATCTCTTGCGGTAGCTTGTTGTATAATTTAGGTCCCCAGACGTCGACGTAGATCGTATTTCCAGAAAGTCGATGGAACGGGATAGATAGCTTTTCCCTGTTTCGTGTACTATAACCAAATGAACCTGTTTGAAAGGTTTCAACCTGCCTGTGAACAAAATTCAAACATGTTAGAATATATAAGCCCGGCAAGGTAAGTACTTTTTCTGAGGTAAAATAGCTCCTACAGCTCTCCCTAGATCCAGCGCCAGTCAATGCTCGAATAGCTCTCTTCTGTTGCAGAAATATTTCAGAAGCGTGGGTGGAATTGCCCCAAAACATCACCGAAAAGGATAGAGCGCTGTGAAAAAACGAGAAATAGGCAATCCTAGCTGACTGGTGAGTGGAAATCTTCTTTATATGCCTTATAGCAAATATTGCTCCATTTAGCTGCTTCCTGATCTTCTCTATATGTGGCCTCCAATTAAGTTTTGAGTCCAAAAGAACACCCAGAAACTTCAGAGTGGTTGTGTCCTCTGACTTCGAGAAGAGTATCTTCTGTGTTTTCTCGGTATTCAGAACCAGACGATTTGCCTCGAACCAAGCTTTCACTTCACTCATTCGCCTATCCAATTCACGTTGCAATGACAGCTGTGAATCACTGCGTAATAAAAATGAGCTATCATCAGCAAACATGAGAACTTCAAGTAGTCCCAAATCATTTATGAAGATTAGGAATAGGAGGGGTCCCAAAATCGATCCCTGAGGTACTCCCATCTTCATGCTTGCGCCAGTCGACCATTGTTTCCTCCAGTAGACTTTCTGCGTTCGACCACTCAAGTAGTTTTCGATCAATTTCAAAGTCACACCTCTTACACCATAATGCTGGAGTTTATCCAACAAGATGGTGTGATCGACAAGATCAAATGCCTTCGCAAGGTCGCAACAAATAAGCTGACACAGTTGGTGATTTTCAGAGGCATCCACTATTTGATCAACTATCTCTTTTAATGCTGTTGTAACAGATCTATTTTTCCGGAATCCATGCTGCCGTGCTGTGAATAAGTTGTTTTTTTCGAAATAGTTTTGTAGCCGGTCTTTTATACATCTCTCAAATACCTTAGATAGCACAGGCAGTATTGCAATAGGTCTATAATTTTGGCAACTGTTCGGACAATTTCCTTTCAGCACAGGAACAATCTTTGCTTGTTTCATCTTGTCGGGAAACACACCCTCAGAAACACACTTATTGAACACCATCTGCAATGGATCGCTAAGTTCAACTGCCAGTTGTTTTATTAAGCATATGGGTATTCCATACATATCTGCTGTTGTCTTCTGCTTCAGAGAATTTATAATTTTCACTATTTCCTGGGTTGTTACAGGATTGAAGAAAAAAGAGTCGCTAGATCCAACCTTAAATGCCTTCAAATAGCGTTCCGCAGTATTCTCTGTATGAGGCAAAGTATCTGACAACTTTTCGCCAATCTCCGCAAAATATTGACTCATCCTCTCCACTATTATTTTACTTCCACAGCCCTGGTTTTTTCTAGATCTTACATTATCGTTTATGATTCTCCATAAAACCTTCGTTTTTTTTCTGCCTGGCTACCATATTTTCTGTTTTTCGTTTTTCATAAGTTTCAAGGACTTCGAAATACTGTTTTTTCCTTCTTTTATATTCATCATATGAAGCTTCGTCTTTTTTATCATTGCTCGTAGTGCGAGAGCATCCAGTTTAATTTTTGCATTTTTGAGTTCTGGTGGTGTTAATCTCTGGGCATTCCTTCCCTTCAGAAATCTTTTCTGCATGGGACAACAAGTCTCTATCATTATAGTAAGGGTGTCATGTAAAGAGTTGTACGCATCTTGGGCTGCCTTTCCAGATATTAAATTTTGCCAGTCAAACTCTCTTATTTCCCTTTTCAATTTATCAATACATTTTTTGCCCATGTTCCGTTTGTAAACGTGTTCCCTTAGATTTTCATTTTTACTTCTACTCACGAAAGTAAATACTTGAGCCATGTGATCTGAGAGATGTAGCTCCTCTGTATCGGTCGCGGTATCATCATCATTCAAGTTAGTCATAATATTATCTATACAGGTCGATGTTGTTTTTGTTGTCCTAGATGGTTCTGTTGTGGTGATATGCATTCCGAAACTTTCTATTAAATCAAGTAGTTCCTCCTTTCCTTTCCATGCTATCTTTCCTAAAATCAACGTTGAAATCCCCTGCTATGATCACTCTATATTCTTTTAGCCGACTTAATTCTTCGAGAGCGTCGGACAATATATCGAGGAAGACCCCGATATCGCCATCGGGCACCCTGTACACAGCTAATATAACAATTTTTGTTTCAGGATACCGTACTGCAACCATTTCTGTATTTTTTTCCACAGACATTTCTTTGATGGTCTCTATTTCCTCAGTCACAGAACCACTTCTTACGAGTATCATCACTCCACCACGCCTGTGAGATGATCTACAGAAAGCAGAGCCAACACTATACCATTCACATTCAGAAATTTCACAGACTCCGACATCAGCCAGTGTTCTGTAATACAAAGAGCATCAAGATTCTTATAATTCGAGACGACGCCTAACATATTGATCTTCTTCTCTATACCCTGTATATTTTGATTCAATAAAATAAATTGTTTGTTTTCTTACATGTATTATTTTTACCTATTGATCTCTTAATATCCATGTGTCTGTTGTGATCTACTGGAGTAGCTCGACTCAATGGTGTATCTTCCTCTGCTTCGAAAAAAAGAATATCTGCGCAGTGTCACATTTTCAGGCCATTTTTCTTCACCATAAATTGTATCAAGTAGGCTGATATCAGCTCCAATCTTAACGATACACTTCTTGCGTCATCTCTAGCAGGTAGCTTTTCCACGATGAAGTCGTCTCTCCCAAATGTTTTCTTAAGATGATCTAATATCTGTTCTTTCTCAGTCTCCTTGTTAACTCTGCCAAGGTGTAGCCAGCATAACCTTGGAATCCCGGCGAAGACTCCAGAACTACGATTTCTCCCAACTGTGGAACTTTTTTTGTTGGTTTAGGATCCATTTTCAATGCAGGTGACAGTATCTCAACACTTTGACTTTTCTCCTGAACATCCGATTTATTTCAGCTCCTCACTTACATTGAGACCAATTGGAATGGATTTGCTGATTAATATTTCAACTAAAATATCTTTTTTGAACTTATTTAGTTCACTTGATAACGCTTCTGCCATTGCCATGTTGCCATCAATAACCGACCTGATTACAAGATTTTTCCGACGATCTCAAGCTGAATTGTGTATGAATTCTTGATTGAAATACATTCTCATTTTGCACAAGACATACATTTGACATAATAAAATTTCTATGTATCTATGTCCCAGTAGAGTTTTGACATTTCTCGTAGTGCTTCTGAATACTTTGTGAACGGTTGCCATGAGGATTGCACATAAAATAGAAGAAATTGAGCATTAAAATGGGCCATTTATGATCAATTTTTTTCACATTAAAATCACCTTTTAGTTGATTTTAATGTGCATGAAAATGAACATTAATGATCCATTTCAATGTTCAATTTATGCTATTTCAATATGTAATCCTCATGGAAACCGTACACAAAGTAAGTATTCAGAAGCACTACGAGAAACTTAGACAAAGATCTTTGTCTAAGACGAGAAATGTCAAAACTCTACTGGAACATAGAAACATAGAAATTTTAATGTTCTTAATGTATATCTTGTGCTAAATAAGAATATATTTCAATCAAGAATTTATACACAATTCATATTGAAGTCGTCGGAAAAATCTTGTGATCAACTAGCGACTAATGATCTTGAACTATTGACGCGTGAACGGAGTGAACGCGTTAAAATATCTTGACCATTAGTCGCTGTCTTTAAAAACTACTTTGAGTGCAGGACCCTGGATATTCATTACAATTTTGTATCTGATGCCTTAATTTGAAACTAGTTCGAATACAATATGTTTGAATAACATTTACAGGATCAGGTGTGACATTGAGTATCCCGAGAAATTTAGAGATTATGATTATGTGTCACATAAAGAAGAACTCAAAAGAATGGAACATACAACGAAAATAAATCAGAAAATAGGTCTTTTGGATGCACAGAGGAGAGAGGTAAGATTTTATTCCATTAACTAGGCTATAAACTTTAATTTAATTACGATTTGTTAACTAAATTTCAGAAGCGGGATGAAAATAAAACAAGAACATTCGAGTAGTAGTCCGGTCTATTTAGACATTCGAAGTTACATAAAGTCCCAACAAGCTGAATTTCTGTGAGGTTGTTCAAAACATAATTATAAACAATGTCTAAAAGTTCCTCATCATTCCCCTGTGAGGAAAAAATTTATTCGAGGTCAAATGAAAAAATGAGTTTTTTCGCGATTTTCAGCAAAACGGAAAGTTTTATCAAAAAGTACCTCAGACAAAAATTGTAGATCATAAAATTATCTATAAAATGAGTTTTTCGCGATTTTCAACAAACGTTAAGTTTTATCATAAAAGTACCACAGACAAAAATTGTAGATCATAAATTATCTATAAAAAATGTATCAATACTTTTTTCTTACGAGCCACCCTTTCTGAGATATAACGATTCAAAAAGATATAAAAGTCGTTATCGTCATAATATGCACACGTTTCCACGCCACCTATGAGGTAGTGTACTTCGCGCGTAGTTATAACTTTTTGAATCGTTATATCTCAGAAACAGTGGCTCGTAAGAAAAAAAAGTATTGTTACATTTTTTATAGATAATTTTATGATCTACAATTTTTGTCTGAGGTACTTTTATGATAAAACTTACCGTTTTGCTGAAAATCGCGAAAAACTCATTTTTTTGACATTTGACCTCGAATAAAATTTTTTCCTCACAGGGGAATGATGAGGAACTTTTAGACACTGTTTATAATTATGTTTTGAACAACTTCACAGAAATTCAGCTTGTTGGGACTTTATGTAACTTCACTCTCATTTTTTGGTCTAAATAGACCGGACTATAGCTTCAGGCGATTTACACGTCACTTTTTAGAACGTTTTCGATAATGTATTCAAATTGGAGGCACGGATTTTGAAAAATTACCGAAGTGAATAATAATTTTTAGTATTATGTGCCTTTTGTTTTTTATCCGAAATCAGGTATTTTCACTACTAGCAATTCTGACGAATGTTAACATTTTCCCTCAGTGTTGAGACCAAAATTATTGTATGAACTAGTTAATTTACCATAAAAATGAAAGAAGAAGAAAAAGAAATTGTACCGAGTTTCAATGATTTTCAGCCTATCCGATTTCCAAGGCTCACACCAAAAAAGTCCGATCAAGTACTTTTTTCCTTTGACTCTCGTAGCTTAAGACTCCGCAAAGTTTTCAAACCCAACCAAAAGCTAAAAAACACCTTCTTTATTTCTGAATCGAAATGAATGTTTGTGTACATCCTATACTAAAGTCTTATAGTCCGTTCACGAAAGTTTGAGCGCATAGTAGGCGTTTGTTTATTTATCTGAGATTGGAAGTATTTGCTGTCATAATGATGAACAAAGTCAACGTTTCCGAATGTACCCGGCCTCTTCCGACGAGCTTGCGAGTTGTCAGAGAACTCTATGCAATATTGACAACATTGCGTATCAATCTGACAAGAAAATAAACAACATAATATAAAATTTTAATATACACAGTGAAATATGCCAAATTTCCATGGCCAACCGACGGCTCAACCTTTCGTGAACGGACTATAGGTTGAAAGCATTTTTTGGGTAGCTTTCAATGATTTCAGGAAGCTGAATATTTTTTTTAATGAAAGCAACATTCATTACGACCATGTTTAAAATGAAAACTGCAAAATACTTACCGCATAGAAAGATATGAAGTTTTCAAACCTAGCTTGCAAAATACATTGAAAAAACAGTCAAAAAATCACATTCATATTGAGAACTACAAAATATCGCATTACATACATGGGGTATTTTTGGATAGCCACAAGTCTGAGGAATCTAAAAATAATTAATTGACGTCCATTGCCTGGAGTCTGGACACCCTGTATGTCAGAAAGCGAAGTAGTTTTTTCGATGCTATTGATCATAGATCCACAGTATATATCCCTAGGGAAATATACTGTACGATATGAATTTTCAAACCTCTATACAAGGAAGTATACAGCTGTGTACTCTCTTGTATGCAGGTTTGAAAATTAATATCGGAAACATACGGTATACAATGCATCAGACAAAGAATTTTTCCGTCGAGTTGAACAGTGGAATATTCGAGAGATTTACCAGCTAAATAACTCTCTGAGTGAATGACGGATAGCAATAAAGTATAGTGTTTTCTCTCTCTTATCGTTGGGAGAGCCTTGATTTGAGCAATATGGTAGGCAACTGAAAGTACTTGGATTTCGGGCGGCGTGACACACTAAATATTTTGAGGAGAGTGCTGCAGGTTTCCTACCATGCTGCTTGAATTGAGCCACTTCTGACTATAAGAAAGCGACAACACTACATTAAAAATTAAACGCACATTCTGAAAATATCATTTAATGAAAGTCAACTCTACATTGACTTTATAACTTATTTTTATGCTCACTCAGGAAGGTTTGAACGAAACAAGATACATTACCTAAATGGAAGAAAAATTCAGGATTTCACCGAATCTTATGTGGAAGAAGAGAAATAACAATTTTCAAAATACTGGAATGCTGATAAGTGATTTAAAACTTGGTATTTCCACCCCTTGCGTTAATAACAGTCGGCAACGACGGTTCATACTCAAAATGATCGATCTTAAAATGTTCTGATCTAATCCTTCCCAGATTTTTCTGAGTTGGATTCCTAAGCCATTAAAGGCTGACGCTCACTTGGACGAGACGAAGCGAAGAGTTGTTTTCCGCAGGCACGATTTGCACTGAATCAAATGGGTAGACGCTCACTGGGAGGCGCGAAGCGAAGATCAGAATCGTTCGATTCAGTTCAAATCGTGCCTGCGCGTCGCTTCGTTTCGTCTCGTCTCGTCCAAGTGAGCGTCAACCTTTAGAGTATCTGGATGATTTTCTGAAGTTCTCATCCTTCTATTGAGGTTATCCCAACCTGCTCAATCGGATTGAGATCTGGACTTCTTGCTGGCCATTTCATTCATCAAGAGACCTCTTCAAGATACTCCTGAACGATGCGCGCACGATGGGGTCTGGCATAATCGTCCATGAAAATGAAATTTTCACCAATGTATGGGATATATTGCACCACATGCTCTTCAAGAGTGTTCCTCAGGGCCGGCGCTAGGGGTGAAACAGTGAAGCAAATGTTCAGGGCGCCAGCTTTCTGGGAGTGGCATTTTTCGCCAGCTGACTTTTCGTATTTAGGGTATGGTAGGGCTAGGGGCGGCCGAAAATTCTATGCTTCAGGCGCTAAATTCACTAGCGCCTGCCCTGATGTTCCTTATACAGGGTGATTTTTTTAAGTGTTTCATTAGGCGTTTTCGAGGAAGGAATTGTAATACAGATTCAAGATTTTGGATTTTTGTTTTAGAGTACATGAACTTTAATTGTAAAATATTCAAGAGGAATCTACTTCCGGTTTCACGGAAACGAATGTAACTTCGTTATTTCAAATGCAACACCCTGTATATTTATACAAATTCGAATTCTTCGTTCAATTCTACACTGATTTGATGTATGATATGTGCAACCACTCAAGCGGTTTCTGAATTATAGCCTGATTATCAAATTTTTTGAAAAATAGGTTGTCACAAATTAGTGTCCATATCTTCAAAATCCCTCACTACAAGAATTTCTGTTTGCGAAAGTGAAACAAAAGAATGTAGGCTGATACTGTTTCTTGTATAACTTATGAAGAAATATTATACAGGGTGCCTGAAAAAGGGCCCAAAGTGAGCCTCAATAAAACTATGAAATCTCACTTTTTCAAATGGCAACCCTATAATTTTGTAATTCCAATCGATTGCTGGTCAAAAACCAGTTAGGGTGTCCCGAACATTTCATGCCTCTAAAATCAGTAGTTTTGCCGTTATTGAATAAAATTCGAATTTCAGGATTGAATCAAGGTTTCTTAGTCTAACCATAGATTTATTAGGATAGAAGTTTTCAAGAAGGCTATGTCTGTTCTTTTATAATGCATTTTAGAGACTGTCATTTATACTTTTTCGATTAATCGGGCACTATGCAAAATATGAATTACAGTAACAGTATTGAATATGTTCTTCATTTATGGCGAATGTAACAAAATATTAGAAAGGGCAGTCAGAACTTTTAACGAAAGAATCCACATTTACCACCTTTACAAAAAAAGTCAGTAAATGTGAATTTCGTTCGTTGAATTTCTGATTACCTTTCTAGGAATTGTTACATTGCCGCAAATAAAGAACATACCTTGATATATCATTCAGTGAAATTATTATTGCATGTTTTGCTTAGTGCTTGATCTGTAAGAAAAAGTAAGAATGACAGTTCCTAACATAGCCTACTTCAAAAATGCAAGCTTACAAATGTGCGAAACCTGTCTTTAATGGGTGAAATTCGAATTTTATGAATAACTCCAAAAATACTGATTTTAGAGGCATGAAATGTTCGGGACACTATAACTGGTTTTGACGAGCAATCGATTGGAATTACAAAATTATAGGGTTGCCATTTGAAAAAAGTGAGATTTCATAGTTTTATTGAGGCTCACTTTGAGGCCCTTTTTCAGACACTCTGTATAATATTTCCTCATAAGTTATACAAGAAACAGTATCAGCCTACTTTCTTTTGTTCCACTTTCGCAAAAAGAATTCTTGTAATGAGGGATTTTGAAGATATGGACACTAATTTGTGACAACCTTTTTTTCAAAAAATTTGATAATCAGGCTATAATTCAAAACCGCTTGAGTGGTTGCACATATCATACATCAAATCAGTGTAGAATTGAACGAAGAATTCGAATATGTATAAATATACAGGGTGTTGCATTTGAAATAACGAAGTTACATTCGTTTCCGGTGATGAAACCGGAAGTAGATTCCTCTTGAAAATATTTTACAATTGAAGTTCATGTACTCTGAAACGAAAATCCAAAATCTTGAATCTGTATTACAATTCCTTCCTCGAAAACGTCTAATGAAACACTTAAAAAAATCACCCTGTATACCTACCAGCATTCATAGCTCCATTATCAACGACCACTAGGTCTGTGCGGCAGTCAAAGATATTCCACCCATACCATAATCGATCCTCCACCGAAACCAGTATAGTATTCAGGAAATTGCATTGAGCATATCTTTCATGTGGACGTCTTTATACAAGGAAACGTCAATCACAATGGAAGAGGTAGATCTAGACTCATCTGTGAAAAGAACTCTTTTCCAATCAGCCTCTTCCCAATAGATATGCTCTCTCGCAAAATTCAAACGCGCCCTTCGATGGGCTGGGGTAAGAGCTGGGCCTCTGCCGCGACACGAGGCTTTAGATTTCTTATTGTCTGAGTGCTAATTTGTACCCCATGAGTTTGCTCAAGCTGATTTTGAAGAAGGCGAGCGGTTGCAAACCGTTGTCTCAACGAAGAAGAAACTCTCAAGTAACGTTCTTGAATGGCAGTGTTACCCGTGGTCTCCCCTGTGCTGGTCTTCGGACATTCATACCTGTCTCCCTGAATCGCTTCAACATTCTGGACACATTTGTATGGGAAACTCCAAACCTTCTGCAATTCTTGTGGATGTCCATCCTTTTCTCGCAAAACTACCGCTAAGGCACATTCCTTTTGGGTCAAATTGCGTGTTTCGCGTTGCATAGCGATCGAGTGCAGAAAATCAAACGAAAGAAAAACTATTGATGTCTAGAATTGATCGAGAACAACTGACTTCAGAATGGAGCCAATACATTCAAAAATCTGATAATCTAATCTTTTTTATTTCCTGTTGGAAAAAAAAATTCTGTATTGAAGAAAAACGTTGAAAGTGGAAAACATATGCATCCATAATTCTGATAAAACTAATGGTCATTGAGAACACCTTCAGTTGTAGAATAAATTTGAGATTTCCATAATGAGCGTTAATTTTTTGCGCAGTGTATCTCTCGGATTCCACTGTACAAATGGACAGCAAAGTTCTCTGTTTTGCATTGAATATCGTTTTTTCCAATGTGAATTTCAAATCTTTATATCGATTATAGACTGACTATAATTTATGTGTGTTTTCGATCTCATTACAGATGCAAGGAAAACGTTACGAGAAGTGCACCATACTTGGCATTGAAATTATTTGATATTGAAGAGTTAGCTGTTCTTACTCATTAGCAGCAACACATGGCAAGGAAGAAAAATTACTCATGGATAAAACGCACAGTATATTAGCAGATGCTAACAATAAAGATGTTATTTTCAGAATTAT
>CM024240.1:14720824-14751148 GCA_013421045.1 Propylea japonica | reverse complement strand
TTTCAAGTCTCTAGGTCCTAGAGCTTGAGAAGGGATTGTCCTAGAGTCTAGGACAATCCTTTCGAAAGTTAATATCGTGCTTACTCACAGACAGATTGAATTTTACTAGAGATTTGTCTTCACGGAGTCGAACCCTATCGTTTGAGACCATTTTTGGCTCGAAATTCGAAAATTACAGACCTTTGGGCAAAACGATATAGCATTCGTTTAAGTAAAAGGAGTGCCCAAAAATGAAACATCTTAATGCCCATTTGTAGTAGAACGTTACGTCAATATGTTTTAATTTATTACTTAAAAACGGTAAAATAATTGTAAGCTTAAAATTTTTCAGTGCCGTACCATTTTTATAGTCAGTTTAAGAATTTTTTTTATTAGTTCGTTCAAAAGACAGTTTTCAGTGTGTGCACTTAGCATGAACATTGAGACGATGCTACCTGATGAACTGTAATGGTCAACTTTCATTCGGTGGCAAATTTCATCAGGTACCATAGTCTCAAAGTAAATGGGCCATGACAAAGTGCACACACTGAACCTCTTTGAACTAACTAACTTTTCAAAGAAAAAAATTCTGAAAGCCTGTAAAGGGCCCACTCACTAGAAGGAAGAATCGCAGCTAAGTATCTGCAACGTTAGCTGTAAAGGTACAACGTGTACATTCATTTTTCCACACACAGACCTTACTTGTTCAGTGAGGATTGTGCCACAAGCAGGAGATGACGTCGAAAAAAGATATGATGTTAATGGCAGTGGCGTGTGTTGTTTTTGAGGAAAAATGTCCAATGTATAAATCGAACCCGACACTGTATTGCTAAAAATATGAAACGTGCACAGACTTGTTGCCCATACACGGTCGTTCTTGGTCATTCTTCCACGTACGATGAGCAATGTACTCGCTAAAAATCAAAACTATCTTGATTCCGACGGAGATAATTGCGCATTCCAAATTTCGAACGGCGGAACGCCATACACACACTATTTTCACTGTACCCCGTACCAAGCGCATATTGAAGCCTTCGCGCTTCCTTCTTAGTGAGTGGGCCCTTTTAAAGAAGATACAAAGACCTTGCCAAAAAAGTACCACATGTACCACTTTCCCTATTAAAAAAATTCAAAGGGTTGTTGGGGATGGCATAAGGTGCAACAAAAATTCTTCAAAATGCATACAAATTTGGTAGAAGTAAAACAAAAGTCGACCTATTGCAGGATTTTCTTGCCGAATATTTTTCTTTTGTGAAAATGAATTTGTTTCATATTTGACGCGCATTTATATCTACCTTCTTTGAATATTCAAAGTTTTTCAATCTACTCTTTTGAAATATAGGTACAAAATCAACCGCCGATTATAAGGAACGAGCGCAAACAAAGCAGAGTAGAATGAATATGAAATCATGCCTAATTCTGCGTTTTTTTTCAAGAATGTAAGCTCTTTTATTGTTATAAATGAATGCTATTATCAATGAATTAATTACTCCCAGATTTCGATACAACATTTTCTCGCTACTTAAGTCCATCATTCTTATATTTACTCATTAATTATCATTGATATGTGTGCCAACTTGAATCACAAAATAAATCGGGATATGCTGAATACATATTACTTTATAGCAGAAATCATTCTCTGAGTGAGATAATATCAGTTCATCTAGATACCTATTCTAGATACAAAAGCCAGGCACAATTTCATTGATAGCAATTCATTATCTTTTGAATATCTAAATAAATCCATTTAATGAAACGAATCTCGAAACATTTACACAAATTATACCTAGGACCTATATTAGACTTTGGATTAGATTACATTGTGCAATTTTTTCTGCAATATGCAATAATGCGATTGCAAGTTCAAAATGAAATGAAAACTCACATTCTATCCAATGGGTGACTAATTTAGAGATAATTGCTAATCATCAAGAGATTGACACAAGGTTGACGAAGAACACTCTAAAAGCTGTATGAATTCGCAAAGGAAAATATTTTCGCGAATTATTTTTAGAATTCAAATGATTTTTTGTACAGCTTGTAGTTCTAACATTCATGTAATCGCGGTAGTTAACATTGTTCATTGATCCAGGTTAATGCGATCTGTCAGGTCAGTGCAGCTGATACTGTTTTGATTTTGAGTGAAAATGAAAGGGAAAATATAATTCGTAATGATATGGTTTTGTCAAAATTATCGGGTTGTGAGATGAGACACATTTTTTGTCTACTTAACCGTAATATTTCATAAGGATGACATAGCACAAACAAATCTCCCTGGATAGTTTCATTGGCTCATTATAAAATTAAAAACAAGGTCAAATATACCTGCCTGCAGATAATTCCTCAAAAGTACTAGTCATTTCTGGTCCAATTACAATCGTCCTTTCAGCGAATGATATAACAATGACGACTTCCTGGTCCTGGAATCAATATTCTGAAAGTAAACTTTTGAGTGTGGAACAAAAAATTTTATCCGGTGAGGGAGTTGTGAGCTATTTCATACAGAGCTTTAACCAAAATATTCATTTCAGTTTTGAAATCCAAATATGTAACTAAATTCGTTAAAATCAAATGGGAGACAGGTACTGATGAGAAAATATGGACTATATCCTTGAACACGGAGTCTAAAAACACTCCACTAGTTCTATTGCATGGATTTGCTGCAGGCATTGGATTTTGGGTGAAGAATTTAGATTCAATATCAAAGGATAGGCCAGTTTACGCTATGGATTTACTTGGTATGTCCATCCAGATTTGAAATGATGGTAATTATTTAGAACTAAAAGAATCGTGTCGGAGATGTGAAAATAATTGTACTCACTAAGTTTCGGTCCCAGATTACATTGATGATTGTCATTCAACGAAGGTTCATAAGTAATATTCAACATAAGTTTATTTTACTGCATTGGCATTATGTAATTGCAAATATATTTAAGAAAGAACTGACCCTGAGTGAGCTTGAAGAGTAGGTTCATCACAGACATATCTTTACGATAACCGAAAATCAACAATCAACTCAAGATAGATCAAAGAGTCCTGAAAAGCTTATATTAAACAAAAATTGGATTTTTAAGACAACAAATTTAAGAAAGGCCCAGGGCTGGAGCTTTTGAGCGCTCCTTCATAGGTGGGGCCATAAGACTATTGCCTCAAAATTTTATATGGCACTATATTCTGGAAATTATTCAGAAAATGAAATATGTAAAACAAATTGAATTCTATGGTTTTCATGATACGATCATCTTGAAATTTTGCATGAAGATTCAGTATATCGGTTTTTCATCATCACAAATGAATTTCACTTGAATCGGATATCTTGGTATGGAAATATTCTTCTTTCAATATTCCAATTGAATTTTCTATGGTTCTGTTAACACTATGGCCACGAATTTTGGATGAACATTCAGTATATCGATTTGCATTCACAAAATGAATTTCAATCGAATCGGATATCTTTTTATGGAAATATGAAGATTGTTCTTTTCATATTCCAATTGAATTTTCTATGGTTTTGTTCACACTATGGCTACAAAATTTTGAAAGAGGCTTATTATGAGTATCTTGCATTTGGCCGCAACAATTTCATCTCGATTGGTTTCGTTTTGTCTAAGATATTGAGGAACAAAAATTTTGAATCACCATATTTTATGGAACACCCTGTACGATTTGGCTGGTTAATTATTTAACTGAGGCATTAGGACCCGAACACACCCTGAAAATTTCAAGTCTCTCGGACAATCCCTTCGAAAGTTATTGTGCTAACATCCGGACGGCCGCCCCACGGACAGAATTGAGTTTGACCACGGATTCTTCATCAGGACGTCGAATCCTATTGTATGAGACCATTTTAGGCACAAAATTCTAAAATTATAGACATTTGGGTAAAATGATATAGCACTCGTTTAAGTAGAAAGAGCGCTCAAAAAGATTGGCTCCACAATCAATGAACCATTAATTTTATGTGGTTCTGAATTTAAGGCACTAGTTTATAACACAAAGAGCAAATATCTATAAAACTGGGCCAAAATTCTTTTTACCTGCATTCAGATTTCAGAACTGCATAGTGTATACTGAGTCTGAAGTTGGCAGTATTTGCTGTCATAACGTAAAATAAAGTCAACGTTGCCGAATGTACCCGGTCTCGTCCGACTAGCGAATTATGCCAAATTTCCATGGCCAATTGTCAATATTGCATAGAGTTCTCTGATAACTCGCAAGCTCGTCGGACGAGGCCGGGTACATTCGGCAACGTTGACTTTATTTTACGTTATGACAGCAAATACTGCCAACTTCAGATAAATAAACAAACGCGTACTATGCGCTCAAACTCTCGTGAACGGACTATAGCATCAATCTGATTGTTCATTACAATTTTGATACTCTTGAAGCATGTGTAAAGATCGGATTATATGCATTTGAATATGCATTCGCATATTTAAGAGGACGTTTCCGGCGGTATTTGCATACGTTGTTTAACTAAGATCCAGTTATGATTATGATCCGACCAAATTCTATTGGTCTATTGAGTAATAATACTAAAAAGTTTGAAAGGATATTGAAAGGAAATCCAGGTTTCTAAGAATTGTCTTTCATCAAGAGTTTTATTAATGGAACGGCAGAAGTTTTACCTGAAACTATCAGATAGAACATAGCACCAAGGTTCAAATTCTCACCAATTACGTCCATGGATGTGGAGCGAATCTTTTCCATATACGAAAAAATTCAAGATGTTCAAAGACACAATTTAACCATTGAATGATTGAAACAATATTTAATTGTAAACGTTTACAAAAACATTGAATTAAATTTTAATACCATATTGCTAAGAGTTATTGATGTATTGGTTTTGAAATAAAAATAACTTTTCTTTTTTTCGAATTCCCAAATTCATTATTAAATATTGCATATTCTGCCTATTTTCGTGCATATTTCATGCATATCCGCATGCATATAACAACGTTTCATGTTGCATATAATCCGGTCTCTAATTATGTGTATGTGTTAAGTGCATCTGAAAAATATTGATTTTCATATTTTAAACGGTAGGATTTGGGCGTTCCTCTAGACCTGAATATAGTACAGATTGTTCAGAAGCTGAACGTCAAATGGTGGATTCAATAGAAGCTTGGAGAAAACAACTGCAGTTAGAACAATTCATACTTTTAGGACATAGTATGGGAGGTTATTTGGCTACATCATATGCGCTTTCATATCCCGAAAGGGTCAAACATTTGATCCTAGCCGATCCTTGGGGATTCGAAGATAAAGCTCAAGCGCCCCCAAGAAACCCTCCTCTCTTTATCAAAGTACTTGGAGTGGTTCTTTATCCTTTCACAAACTTGAACCCTTTGGCATCTGTTAGAGCTTTAGGACCGTTTGGTAAGAAATTCCATGAAATCTACATAGTCCGGTCTATATAGACATTCGAAGTTACATAAAGTCCCAACAAGCTGAATTTCTGTGAAGTTGTTCAAAACATAATTATAAACAATGTCTAAAGGTTCCCCATCATTCCCCTGTAAGGAAAAAATTTAATTCAAGGTCAAAAATGAGTTTTTCGCGATTTTCAGCAAAACGTAAGTTTATCATAAAAGTACCTCAGACAAAAATTGTAGATCATAAATTATCTTTAAAAAAATGTATCAATACTTTTTTTCTTACGAGCCACCGTTTCTGAGATATAACGATTCAAAAGTTATAAAAGTCGTTATCGTCATAATATGCACACGTTTTCACGCCACCTATGAGGTAGTGTACTTAGCGCGTAGTTATAACTTTTTGAATCGTTATATCTCAGAAACGGTGCTCGTAAAAAAAAGTATTGATACATTTTTTATAGATAATTTTATGATCTACAATTTTTGTCTAAGGTACTTTCATGATAAAACTTACCGTTTTGCTGAAAATCGCGAAAAACTCATTTTTTTGACCTTTGACCTTGAATTGAATTTTTTCCTCACAGGGGAATGATGGGGAACTTCTAGACATTGTTTATAATTATATTTTGAACAATTTCACTGAAATTCAGCTTGTTGGGACTTTATGTAACTTTACTCTCATTTTTTGGTCCAAATAGACCGGACTAACATCTGAGTGAATAATTCATGTTTCTTCTTTCTCAGGGCCATGGTTGATTCAGAAAATGAGAGGTGATATAACAAACAAATTTGATGATATTTTCGAAGATAAAAGTATTATTCCCAACTACATCTATCTCTGCAATGCCCAAAATCCAACGTATGTAGATAACTAAAGGATTTTCCAATAAGAGGTGTTAGTTCGAATAGCTCGCTATTTCGGTAGCTGTCACGTTTGAAGCTGTCATTTTTTGACGTTTGACAAGTAGAAACTACGCCATTAATAAAAATGGAACGATACACGCTTCAAGAACGCATTGAAATTATTAAAATTCACTATAAAAATGGTCATTTTTATGCCCGACAATGGATATTGATCTGGACGACGTTTACTTTTAACAAGACGGCTTTGAGTGCCACACAAGCAACTAAACCATTGATCTTTTTGCGGGAAAAGTTTCTGGACCGTGCTATCTCTCGAAGAGGTGATCACAATTGGTCACCGAGATCTTGTGATTTAATACCATGCGACTTCTTCCTCTGGGGCTACGTGAAAGAAAATGTCTACGCCAATAGCCCAGCGTCTCTTCAAGACCTCAAAGATGGAATTCGTGAGGCTATCGAGGACATAGGGCAGGCACTTTGCGATTTGGTTATAGAAAATTTCATTAAAAGGATATGGTCCCGTAAGCGTGGTCGTGGTGGTCATTTGCCTGATGTTATTTTCCACTATTAACGGCATAGCATTTTTCTTTGAATATAATAACACCTTTCATTGGAAAATGAAACATGTGACATCCACCTCAGTAGATGTTCTACACATGTTTGAATTTTTTCAAAAGCCCCTCTGGTTTCCTGAAAAATCAAATTTGAAAAAAAAAGGGCTACTCGTAGGTTATTATTTTCACCAAGCTTATTAACGGAAAAAATTATGAAATGACAAAAAAGTTAGCCAAGATTTTCTATTTTTTTATGGAAATTGTTTTACTAATTTTGCTAATTCGCGCCGTTCAGATTTCCAGAAAAATTTAACTGCTTCTTCCAATACGGAGAAAATCAGAAATCAGTAGGTTGTATTAAAATTAGCACACCTGATGGCAACACTAATTTTTCTATTACATACTGATTCGTAGAAATATTCACGGCTCAAAATAGCACAATTGTAGCACACATTTTTCAATTCATCACAGAGCAGAAAAAAAAAGTGTTGGGCTAACTTTTTTTCAATTTCGATTTTTCAGGAAACAACTCAGTACATGTGTAGCAAATTTTTTTCTTTATATATTTCTAAAAACACATATGGAATTTAGAAAAAAAAATGGAATAAAGTAGCACAACTCAACACAACAAAAATTGTTGTGAAAAACAAAGGGTGCTGGCCATCTCCACACACACGTATTATAAATTTTTTTTTTTTTTAATGCTCAATATATAATGCTTAAAATGAGCATGCTTTCTTGATTCCATGTGCAACTATGTTAGATTTTGGTTTTAATTTGTTCTTTGGAGTGTATATATTCCAATCAATTCTTATTTTCAAATTCTGAATATGAGCTCAGATAAATATATTTCCAGGGGTGAAACAGCATTCCATCATATGATACAAGGATTTGGTTGGGCTCGAAATCCAATGATTCACAGGATTCCTAATTTGAAAAAAGAAATTCCGATAACTTATATGAATGGTTCTTATTCGTGGATGGATCCGGAACGAACAATGGCTTCACGAATAAGGGAAGCGAGGTCCGGTGGCTTTGTGGACTATCAGGTAAATTTATTCAACTTATACAAGTCCATGGGCCAGCGCCTGTTTTTCATAATGATTACTAACTATCTGAATATTTGTGAGTAGCTTCATTTTGACGAGACGCCCAACTTTTTCCTCTACGAAAATTCTCGATAGTGAGGGCTATAATACAGTATGGAGGCGTCAAAAGTGTTAAATGGGTGAATGTTCAAATTTTATTACTAACTACTAGTTGAATGTACAGGCTGTCCGGTAAACCTTGTACAATATTGAAACTAGTGATGGACCAGGTCATGACTGTTCAGGATATCATAATTCCACCTCAGTAAAAATATCACCATTTTCGAGATGATCATTTTCTAAATATCTAGAAAATCGCTACCTCACCATCGTTTTTTGCTTTCTTGATAACTGTATCAAGTTCTGAAAAACTGTTTTGTACGTCTGAAAGCTTCACTCATCATTAATCTTCAGCAACAAAGATATTTGAATCAGTCTCAATTTGTAGACATAGCACTCAAAAACGGAGGTGAGGTAGTGATTTTCTAAATATTCTGAAAATGCCCATAATCTCGAAAATGGTGATATGTTTACTGATGTGAAATTCTGATATTCTGAACATCATGACCTGGTCTATCACCAGTTTCAATATTGTACAAGGTTTACCGGACACCCTGTATGTAGCGCTTTTAGAATTCAAGATATTCATTCATATCAGAGCATACCTTAGACAAAGGAATTTCCTTTGTCTAAGGAGCATACTAATGGTGATATTCTGCTTTTCATCTGGAAGTTACGATACTGTAGCGTACGATTGATCTGTAACTAGCCAACTTTTATGTTTTAATATTAAGTGTCCCTAATAAGTAATATTATATTATATTAAGGATAGAAAGCCTGTTAATCTCCTCTGAATCTTTATTCCACAAAGTAACATCACTTTTTCATACTTCGTTTTTCACACTGTTCATACCGGGAAACGGAAACAGTTGCTTATTGACACGCAGTGCAACCAACCATATTTAGGTATAAACAAAAGAAACTAAACAATTTATTCTTATTCTTTGATTGAATTACAACACCAACTTACAGATTCGTAAATAATGCAATTCTGGGATGGTTCCTGTAACTTTCTTATTTACAGTGTCACTTTTGAACTAATAATCAAAAAACGTCAATCATAAATTTGATCATGGAACTTTATGAATTATGAGTAAAAGATTTTGATTTGAATTTGAAAATACATTTATATCTGAACGTAATTTGTGTTTGTTTCTTTCATCTAATAAATTGAAAACAGGAAAGAAAAAAAATTCTTGGTTTAAATTGCTGTTGAGCATTCATTATGTTTATATATATACACTGGTTCTTCAATCTGAACATGTTCACAAACTGGGCATTCGGCATTTTTTCAATCTGAACATTTTCTGGTCATTCCGCATTTCTAATGGATTCATTTGATCACGCCAATTCTCATAAAGTTCCTACTTTAAAAAATAATGATTTTCAGGTCATGTATATTATTGAACAATGTTTCACCTGCTATGATTTTCTTCCGATAACAATCCAATAAATTTATTCATCATGAATTTCTTATATCAAAACGTTGGTGTTCGCCCAAAAATAAAAAAACCATTCAACGTAACCTCACAAAATGTCATTCGATAATGCTTCCGATCACCCGTCGAGTACTCGTAAATATTTAACGATTTCTGTAAGCTACAGATCCCAGAATTGCAATTTTCCTGTAAGATTATGAAAAGTTACAGATTGGCTTACAGATAAAAGCAGAATACCACCATAAATTTGAATTCGCGCCGAATAGACCACGCCTCCGGTAATGTCATTGGCTAGGAAAAAGTGAGGTCTAATGTATGCTCTGTTTCACTAGAAGGGTTTATAAAACCTGGTCTGATGTTCTTTCAGAACCTCGACTCATAATAGTCATAATACCTTATAGTAATATTCTTTGGAAACGGCTAAGTTTAGGCTACGAGCAGCAGGCGAGTGGCCCAAATCACCGAGTGAATAATATCCATTATACGCGAGTAGTATACTATACTTTATCCACGAATACTGAATATATTTCTTGAAGATTTTAACATGTGGCCACCGTGACAAGTCCCTCTCATAACAAGTGTGGAAAAAGTCAGGTTTAAACATGAGAAATTTTTAGAGAACTTGTCATTGTATATTTTGTAATCAAAATTGCTTTAATTGATGTAATAAAAAAATATTAGGTTCTCCATTGACAAGGTATGCCCATATTTGTTAGTTGGAGTACTTTAGAATACTGAAGATATATCAATTTAAATAATATAATTTAAATGCTAAATCTATGAAGCACCTGACAGCAGTGAATAATAACTCATTATTCACTTGTGATTAAGGGGTATTATTATGGTCGAGCACACAGATGTATAATGGGTGGATTATACAATAGTCGTGGACAAATATGTTTATTGTAACTCAGGGAATAGGTCAATTTCTATTTATAAAACTTTTCACGGATACACTCCCAATAAAAAGTCCTGAATCTAGGGTTTATGAAAAGAATTGAAATAAATCTCAATTTTCAGGTCATAAAGGATTCCGGACATCACATATATGCAGATCAAAATGAGGATTTCAATAACGTCATAATAAGAGCCTGCCAAAGTGTGGATGACGAAGATGATACTACGCAAAGTCTCAGGCCTAAAAATGGAAAGTATAACCTGATAGAAAATGAACAAAATAATGTCGAGTTTGCTGATGACAAAAAGAGTGATATGGAGACCAATTTGAAATAGAACCGTTCGTAGAATAAATAAATAAGAGCAATAAAGTTTACTGTAACAGTTCTTGCATGTGATATTTTAAATAAAATGTTTTTTTCAATTGCCTTTAATTTGCCACTGCTTGACTGCTTGCAGCTACCTTTCCACTTCTCAATAACATTCTATGAAGAAAATTTTTCAAAAAATAATGAAATCAAAAGTTTCTTCATAATGAGAAAAATGTACAAATTCTTCAGAGGTCATTTGGTTTTCCCATTTCAAAACATGTTGCTCGCAAGTTGAATTTTTTGTATCGTAAAATCATAGTTTAAACCAAAGATTTTTTTGTTGAAAATCTTTGGTTTAAACAATGATAAAATCTCGTCATGTTGCTATTCTGAAAAGATTTTTTTTGGATTTCGTTTTAAATGAAGTCATATTTTTTATCCCGAAAAATTTATGACGAGAAAATCACCGAGCGCGGAGCGACTGGAACGAGACCTTTTTTTCAATCCAGTTTTAGTGACCGAGGCCATTCGAAAGATAAAAAGAAATTTTTTTATGACTGTCACAGGAAGAATGAAAGGTTATGTTAAATTTATGTTCTGTGATTATATCCTTTGAAAATTTGAAATTCAAACTCTTTTTTCTTTTATTCTTCTGGCGTGGTGGGTGGAAGCAGTGAAATAGTAAGAAAAAGTAGGTAACTTTTCCTATTTTCCTCATTATGGGTGGATCAAATTGTGCTGTTCATACTTGCTATTTTGGGAAACCAAAAAAGCATAGGTTTCCTAACCCGAAGAAAGATATGCAGAGATTTAAAAAGTGGTTATCACTTGTTGGAAACAAGGAATTACTGGAAAAACCCCCTGAAAAAGTTTATGAAAACTGTCGTGTTTGTGGGGACCATTTTGTTGAAAGTGATATGGGACCCAACAGTGTCCTATTGAAATCAGCTGTACCATCATTGAAATTACCAGGTGAGTTAATTGTCACATGTTAAAGTGCCTAACTAAGGCAGACCGCCACCTATTGGTTTCTCTAATATTGTTCTGGCAGCCAATATGAATACAATGACACCAATATCTGATCGATATCTGCTGGGACCTTAAATTGAAATATCAATTTTCAGATCCTTTGTACATTGATGAATCTCCACAAACTGAATCCATGGAGTCGAGGGACCAAAATGCAATAAAATTTTTTTCAAGTGAGTACATAATTATATATTATATATATTATATTAAGTGAATTTGGTTAAGAGCCATTCAATATACAGTAGAGACTCGACAATCCGGATCAATTAATGCAAGGGATGAACCGGATTAATGAGGAATCCGGAATACCGCGTCTCACAATTTAGTGAAGATGCAATTTAAAAAAACGGTTGAAATAAATATAGGCTTTAATATCGAAATCATAAAACAAATATATTATTTGGAATAATTAGATATTTTACGTTTTCTCCTGTAAGGGAAAAAGAATGCTGAACAATAGCTTTCTCCTGTATATCTTTCAGAAGCTGAATATCAGTAATTGCCATGAGTTATGGAATAAACAGACTGCATCGAATTGATCTATGCTCTAAATGCATTTGCTAACATTATCCCCGTCTTCGAGGATCGAAAAATATGTGCTAAAAGGCCTTTTCGGTATTTCAGTTTTGTTAATTTAATATCATTATGATCCATATGCTGTATCAAAGCTGTATGGTTTGGAGGTAGAAACATTCCATTCCATTTCACTAATTAATTATTCTTGTCTGACTTTTTTTTGTCTTATACCATTGTTCACTATTATATACCAAAAGAACGCCCGATCGTCATCATAGAAATTGAGTTACGACAAGTTAGAACCGTAAACCACGTATGCAACGATCGGAAATTCGGATTATTGAGTCTTGCAATCCGGATTATAAGGACATAAATCATAATACAATCTTGACGTCAATCCGGACTAGTAAATATCCGGATTATCGTTCTCCGGATTATCGAGTCTCTACTGTATATTATTATTATATATTTCTTTCAACCGTTCAGAAAATCTGAAATTAGTTCATACAAAATAATGAAGATAATATTGGATTCATTTATTTATGTAGCATGTAAATCACTCGAATATACAATTGAATTCTTCAATGTTAATGTATTCAATTTTCAACTATAGTTTTTGAAATATTTTAGTTACGAAAGAATCAACTATTGCTGGCCCTAGTAGAAAGACAGAGCATATGAGAGAGTTCGATTTGAACCATCCCGACATAAAATTTGCAATAAATTTGGGAATTCAAATACAAGCTTTAAACGATGTCACAGGAACGATAAAACCTAAATTGAAAGCTGATTTGCAGTGTTTAGTTAACAATGCTCGTTTGAAAGCTTCGGATAAAAAACAAGTTACTAACGTAACCAGGTCTGAATGAAAAATTCTTCTTATTCACAGCTGAAATAAAAACTTTCCGACTACAAGGACAAACACTGATATTTGATGAGATGAGTATTCAGTTCTATGAAAGAGTGAAAACATGTCTATAAAAATTGAAATTTGAATTTATACTTCATTGGGACCCATCAACAAATAATGTTTGCCTGTCGTTGATTGCAAAGTATTTCTTAGATATGGAATATCAATTTCAATTGTGCAAAAACAAACCCATGCGATCTTAAAGATGCTATGTCTTGGCAAGACATCTTATGACTTTGTCAACAAATGCTTTTCATACACATGCAGTCCAGTGGTTGGAGAGAACGCTGGACGACTTGGCTAACAGAAATCACACTAACTCGAGTATTTTTAGCAGCCGATGCAGTTCTTATAGTTCTTGCCAATATAAGTCAAGGTTTAGTGTGTATATCCTAGAGTGACCGAAAAATAATCATGGAAATGGTTAAAAGAGGTGCAGATAGCCAAGTATTTCATGAAAAGTTTTGCGTTCTTACCCAAGAATCAGGAACACAGGTTGAGCAATATGACAAGGACAATGATTTCTTCAATAAAGTTAGAAGTGATCCTTATTTCACACCAATATTGAATGATTTGGATCATTTTTTAGACCCTGAAACTTATATTGGTAGATCAGAATGAAAGTGGTTCCTGAGGTGAGTCTTGTTTCTTAAATATTCAATCAAGACAAATTTTGCATATACCTTAAACAAAGATGAAAAAACCAAGAGAAAACATCAAGTAATATAAATATCACATGTACCAAAAATTACAGTCAAATTACATCTGTTGTCCTTCAAATCCTTTTTACATTTTCAATAAGGAAGGTTTTTCAAACCAAAAATGGTTTTTCATTTTGAAAATTCATTTGATGAAATGGAACAGAAAATTATAATAAATCTCTCTTTGTTTCAGTTTCCTTGCTGTTCATAAAGTATGAATTACTCTACCTCCGACTGTAAGACCTCAATGCAACACCTTAGATCTGCTTCTACCCAAAGCACATGCTATGCCATCAAAGAAATGCAATATTTATTTAGCGATCAGAAAAAATTTTCTAAATGGAGGGAGTTATGGATTGACCTGTCAACAGCTGAAAAAGAGCTGGCATAAAATTTATCGCAAGATCAAATTAATGTAATGAATGATGTAGATTTTCAAGCAGCAGAGGATACTTTGACTAGCATGATGTAATGGTCCATGTACATGTTTTTGCCAAGCAGTGCCCAAAGGCAACACCTAGTATACATTAAGGAGCTACATTATGTTTCGTTGGCCATAATACAGACCTTATGATATCGTAGGAAGGTGTGAATTTATTATTGCCTAAATTAGCTAATGTTTTGAGAAATTTAGAATCATTTGCAGAAGAATATAAATCAGTACCAACATCAGGTTTCACACATTTGCCACCAGCTGAACTCACAACAGTTGGAAAGAGGGCTTTTATGTGGCTGTTTGATTTTTTAATGGATGAGAAAGCACTTAGAGAACTTGAAGATAGTCTAACTCTAAGATGTTGTGGTGCTAAAGTCACAACTGGTGTCCAAACTTCTTTCTTACAGCGATTCGATGGAGATTCGAAGAAGTCGAAGAACTAGATGAATTTGTTGTTAAGTTTTAAGAAAACATATCTGGTTGAAGGTCAGACCTATAACAGAAAAGTTGATATTGAATGCTTTATCGTCACTTGGTTCTTCAGCTTATAGGATGTGCAATGACAAAAGAATTTTAGAAAATGCAAAAGAGGTAGAAGAACCTTTTGAAAAGAGTCAGATTGGTAGTTCTGTCATGCCTTATAAGACAAACCCCGTGCGTTCTTAAAGATGCTATGTCTTGGCAAGACATCTTATGACTTTGTCAACAAATGCTTTTCATACACATGCAGTCCAGTGGCTGGAGAGAACGCTGGACAACTTGGTTAACAGAAGATCACACTAACTCAAGTATTTTTAGCAGCCGATGCAGTTCTTATAGTTCTTGCCAATATAAGTCAAGGTTTAGTGTGTATATCCTAGAGTGACTGAAAAATAATCATGGAAATGGTTAAAAGAGGTCCAGATAGCCAAGTATGTCATGAACAGTTTTGCGTTCTTACCCAAGAATCAGGAAAACAGGTTGAGCAATATGACAAGGACAATGATTTCTTCAATAAAGTTAGAAGTGATCCTTATTTCACACCAATATTGAATGATTTGGATAATTTTTTAGACCCTAAAACTCATATTGGTAGATCAGAACGAAAGTGGTTCCTGAGGTGAGTCTCGTTTCTTAAATATTCAATCAAGACAAATTTTGCATATACCTAAAACAAAGATGAAAAAACCAAGAGAAAACATCAAGTAATATAAATATCACATATTATGTACCAAAAATTACAATCAAATTACATCTGTTGTCCTTCAAATCCTTTTTACATTTTCAATAAGGAAGGTTTTTCAAACCAAAAATGGTTTTTCATTTTGAAAATTCATTTGATGAAATGGAACAGAAAATTTTCATAAATCTCTATTTGTTTCAGTTTCCTTGCTATTTATAAAGTATGAATTACTCAACCTCCTACTGTAAGACCTCAATGCAACACCTTAGATCTGCTTCTAACCAAAGCACATGCTTTGTCATCGAAGAAATGCAATATTTATTTAGCGATCAGAAAAAATTTTGTACATGGAGGAAGTTATGGATTGACATGGCAACAGCTGAAAAAGAGCTAGCATAAAATTTATCGCAAGATCAAATTAATGTAATGAATGATGTAGATTATCAAGCAGCAGAGGATACTTTGACTAGCATGATGTAATGGCCCATGTACATGTTTTTGCCAAGCAGTGCCCAAAGGCAACACCTAGTATACATTTATGAGCTACATTATGTTTCGTTGGCCATAATACAGACCTTATGATATTGTAGGAAGGTGTGAATTTATTATGGGGAATTTACAATCATTTGCAGAAGAATATAAATCAGTACCAACATCAGGTTTCACACATTTGCCACCAGCTGAACTCACAACAGTTGGAAAGAGGGCTTTTATGTGGCTGTTCGATTCTTTAATGCACTTAGAGAAATTGAAGATAGTCTAACTCTAAGATGTTGTGGTGCTAAAGTCACAACTGGTGTCCAAACTTCTTTCTTACAGCGATTCGATGGAGATTCGAAGAAGTCGAAGAACTAGATGAATTTGTTGCTAAGTTTTAAGAAAACATATCCTGTTGAAGGTCAGACCTATAACAGAAAAGTTGATATTGAATGATTTATCGTCACTTGGTTCTTCAGCTTTTAAGATGTGCAATGATAAAAGAATATTAGCAAATGTGAAAGAGGTAGAAGAACCTTTTGGAAAGAGTTAGATTGATAGTTTTGTCATGCCTTATAAGACAAACCCCATGCGATCTGAAAGATGCTTTGTCTTGGCAAGACATCTTATGACTTTGTCAACAAATGCTTTTCATGCACATGCAGTCCAGTGGCTGGAGAGAACACTGGACAACTCGGCTAACAGAAGAATCACACTAACTGAAGTATTTTTAGCAGCCGATGCAGTTCTTATAGTTCTTGCCAATATAACTCAAGGTTTAGTTTGTATATCCTAGAGTGGCCGAAAAAAGATCTTCCAAGAATTGCCTCTTATGTCAACAGAAAAAATAATCATGGAAATGGTGCAGATAGCCAAGTAAGTCATGAAAAGTTTTGAGTTCTTACCCAAGAAACAGGAACACAGTTTAAGCAATATGGCAAGGACGATGATTTCTTCAATAAAGTTAGAAGTGATCCTTATTTCACACCAATATTGAATGATTTGGATAATTTTTTAGACCCTAAAACTCATATTGGTAGATCAGAACGAAAGTGGTTCCTGAGGTGAGTCTCGTTTCTTAAATATTCAATCAAGACAAATTTTGCATATACCTAAAACAAAGATGAAAAACCAAGAGAAAACATCAAGTAATATAAATATCACATATTATGTACCAAAAATTACAATCAAATTACATCTGTTGTCCTTCAAATCCTTTTTACATTTTCAATAAGGAAGGTTTTTCAAACCAAAAATGGTTTTTCATTTTGAAAATTCATTTGATGAAATGGAACAGAAAATTTTCATAAATCTCTATTTGTTTCAGTTTCCTTGCTATTTATAAAGTATGAATTACTCAACCTCCTACTGTAAGACCTCAATGCAACACCTTAGATCTGCTTCTAACCAAAGCACATGCTTTGTCATCGAAGAAATGCAATATTTATTTAGCGATCAGAAAAAATTTTGTACATGGAGGAAGTTATGGATTGACATGGCAACAGCTGAAAAAGAGCTAGCATAAAATTTATCGCAAGATCAAATTAATGTAATGAATGATGTAGATTATCAAGCAGCAGAGGATACTTTGACTAGCATGATGTAATGGCCCATGTACATGTTTTTGCCAAGCAGTGCCCAAAGGCAACACCTAGTATACATTTATGAGCTACATTATGTTTCGTTGGCCATAATACAGACCTTATGATATTGTAGGAAGGTGTGAATTTATTATGGGGAATTTACAATCATTTGCAGAAGAATATAAATCAGTACCAACATCAGGTTTCACACATTTGCCACCAGCTGAACTCACAACAGTTGGAAAGAGGGCTTTTATGTGGCTGTTCGATTCTTTAATGCACTTAGAGAAATTGAAGATAGTCTAACTCTAAGATGTTGTGGTGCTAAAGTCACAACTGGTGTCCAAACTTCTTTCTTACAGCGATTCGATGGAGATTCGAAGAAGTCGAAGAACTAGATGAATTTGTTGCTAAGTTTTAAGAAAACATATCCTGTTGAAGGTCAGACCTATAACAGAAAAGTTGATATTGAATGATTTATCGTCACTTGGTTTCTTCAGCTTTTAAGATGTGCAATGATAAAAGAATATTAGCAAATGTGAAAGAGGTAGAAGAACCTTTTGGAAAGAGTTAGATTGATAGTTTTGTCATGCCTTATAAGACAAACCCCATGCGATCTGAAAGATGCTTTGTCTTGGCAAGACATCTTATGACTTTGTCAACAAATGCTTTTCATGCACATGCAGTCCAGTGGCTGGAGAGAACACTGGACAACTCGGCTAACAGAAGAATCACACTAACTGAAGTATTTTTAGCAGCCGATGCAGTTTCTTATAGTTCTTGCCAATATAACTCAAGGTTTAGTTTGTATATCCTAGAGTGGCCGAAAAAAGATCTTCCAAGAATTGCCTCTTATGTCAACAGAAAAAATAATCATGGAAATGGTGCAGATAGCCAAGTAAGTCATGAAAAGTTTTGAGTTCTTACCCAAGAAACAGGAACACAGTTTAAGCAATATGGCAAGGACGATGATTTCTTCAATAAAGTTAGAAGTGATCCTCATTTCACACCAATATTGAATGATTTGGATGATACATTTAGGAGCTACTTTATATTTTGTTGGCCATAATACAGACTTTAAGTTATTGTAGGAAGGTGTGAATTTATTATTGCCTAATTCAGCTTATGTTTTGAGGAATTTAGAATCATTTGCAGAAGAAAATAAATCAGTACCAACATCAGGTTTCACACATTTGTCACCAGCTGAACTCACAACAGTTGGAAAGAGAGCTTCTATGTGGCTGTTCAATTTTTTAATGGATGAGAAAGCACTTAGAGAACTTGAAGATAGTCTACCCTAAGATGTTGTGGTTCTAAAGACACAACAGGTGCACATACTTCTTTCTTACAGCTATTCGATGTAGACTTGAAGAGGTTGAAACACTAGATGAATTTGTTGCTGAGTTTTAAAAAAACATATCAGATTGAAGATCAGACCTATAACAGAAAAGTTGATATTGAATGCTTTATCGTCACTTGGTTCTTCAGCTTATGAGATGTGCAATGACAAAAGAATATTAGCAAATGTGAAAGAGGTAGAAGAACCTTTTGAAAAGAGTCAGATTGGTAGTTCTGTAATGCCTTATAAGACAAACCCCATGCAATCTGAAAGATGCTGTGTCTTGGCAAGACATCTTATGACTTTGTCAACAAATGCTTTTCATACACATGCAGTCCAGTGGTTGGAGAGAACGCTGGACGACTTGGCTAACAGAAATCACACTAACTGAAGTATTTTTAGCAGTTGATGCAGTTCTTATAGTTCTTGCCAATATAACTTAAGGGTTAGTTCGTATATCCTAGAGTGATCGAAAAAAGATCTCCCAAGAATTACCTCTTATGTCAACAGAAAAAATAATCATGGAAATGGTTAAAAGAGTTGCAGATAGCCAAGTATGTCATGAAAAGTTTTGAGTTCTTACCCAAGAATCAGGAACACAGGTTGAGCAATATGACAAGGACAATGATTTCTTCAATAAAGTTAGAATTGATCCCTATTTCACACCAATATTGAATGATTTGGATCATTTTTTAGACCCTAAAACTCGTATTGGTAGATCAGATGAACAAGTAACTGAGAAATGTGACATTCAACTTGTATTACAGGAGATAAGAAATTGTTATTTCACATATATAGTCCATTCATGAAAGGTTGAGCCGTCGGTTGGCCATGGAAATTTGGCATATTCCACTGTGTATATTAAAATTTTAGGTTATGTTCTTTATTTTCCTGTCAGATTGATACGCAATGTTGTCAATATTGCATAGAGTTGTCTGACAACTCGTAAGCTTGTCGGACGAGGCCGGTTACATTCGGCAACATTGACTTTATTTTACTCTATGACAGTAAATACTGCCAACTTCGGATAAATAAAGAAACGCCTACTATGTGCTCAACCTTTCGTGAACGGACTATAGATAATAATTAATTCTTGATTTGCAATAAATATTATCCCGAAAAATTCTTGTATTCTCTCATCATTTATCCAAAGAAGACTCAAAAAGAATAAAAACTTCACTTGGGAAACGAATGTACACTTTATTTCAAATGAAACACCTGTATATTTATACATAAAAATAACTATATAGTCCATTCACGAAAGTTTGAGTGCCTTTGTTTATTTATCTGAAGTTGGCAGTATTAGCTGTCATAACGTAAAATGAAGTCAACGTTGCCGAATGTACACGGCTTCGTCCGACGAGCTTGCGAGTTATCAGAAAACTCTATGCATGGCAACATTGCGTATCAATCTGACAAGAAAATGAACAACATAACCTAAAATTTTAATATACACAGTGGAATATGCCATATTTTCATGGCGAACCGATGGCTCAAACTTTCGTGAACGGACTATACTTATATCGTAATTCGTATCCAACAAAAAATTATGATCAAATTACAATAATATGATAAATTTATATTTCACAAGGAAATATGTAATTAAAATAATATTAATGCTACTTTGGGGGTCAATCAATTCAGTAGACAATAATAGTTAGATATTTAATCAACCAGCTTATTAATGGTAA
The DNA here is from genome assembly GCA_013421045.1 of Propylea japonica. Taxonomy (NCBI): domain Eukaryota; kingdom Metazoa; phylum Arthropoda; class Insecta; order Coleoptera; family Coccinellidae; genus Propylea; species Propylea japonica. The sequence continues at coordinate 14,730,734 of CM024240.1, read as the reverse complement.
CGTAACGACTAATAGTCTCGAAGTATTAAATTTAAAGATCTTGACCAGTAGTCTATCATTAATAACATAGTTGATTAAATAATTATTGATTGATGTAATAAAGTATAGTATGTTTCTCCCGTATAATGGCTATTATTCACGCGATGATTTGGGACACTCGCCTACGGCTTGTAGCCTAAACTTCACCTCATGAATAATAGCTATCATTATCCACTCGTTGCATAATATAGTATTTGGCCTTCGATTGAATATAATATTGAATCTAAATCTATGAAGCATCTGACAGCAGTGAATAATAACTCATTATTCAGTTGTGATTCATGGGTATTATTATGGTCGAGCAAACACACATGGGTTGATCATACAACAGTCGTGAATAAAAATACAATTCAATCAAAAATTCATGCTCAATTCATATTGAGGACGACGAAAAATGGTCTCGAATTATTATCTCTACCTCAGAGTAAGAAATAAAAGTAGATGTGCAGCAAGAGACCTGGCACAACTACCCCTATTTTTACATGTAAATTCCCATAAGGAAATCTAAGGTCCATTTTGCAAGAATGGTCAATTTTGTCAATTTTTCTAAGTCCCACAGGGGTGTAGACGTGTACGGTCAATTTTGGAATTTCTCTAAGTTCCACAGGGATGCTGAGTGGTCTAGGGAGTCGATTTTGTCAATTTTTCTAAGTTCCACAGGGATGTTGAGGGGTAGGAGTCAAATTTGGAATTTTTCTAAGTTCCACAGGGATGCTGAGGGGTAGGAGTCGATTTTGTCAATTTTTCTAAGTCCCATTTCGACGTAGACGTGTACGAGGTGTTGGATGCTGAGTGGTCCAGGGTAGGGGTGAGGGGGTTAGAGGGTAAGAGAGTTGGAAGGTGGAGATGACGTCACACTTTTGTTCACAGTAACACTAACATAAATTTTTTCACTTTCACTAGCATAAATTTTTGCACTTCGTCAGGATTCGAACCTGAGACCTATGGATTATGAATCACACGTCTTAACCGCTAAGCTACCGGATCAGTTGAGTAAGGAGTGGAATAAGTGGTATAGTTGACTAGGAGTCATGCATCGTTGAACATTTTGAGTTGGTATCATGTGGTCGTTGGGGTAATGGGTAATAGGGAGTGAGAACATAAAAATTTTTCCAAGTCCCATTCAAGGTCTTCGTTAGCAGAAACAATTCGAACGCGAAAATTGTACAAGTCTGATTCAGAGGGTAGAATTATCTTGTTGAACATAAAAATTTTAACAAGTCCAATTCAAGGTTATTTATTCGGTTCATAGAAAATATCTATGAAAAATTGAGCAAGTCCTATTCAAGGTTGAACGTGAATGGGGTTAGACATGAGAACATCTGAAAAGATCCGTAAAAAATTGTACTAATTCAAGGTTGACCGTGAGACAAGTTCACTCCATATCTTCAACGAAATTTTTACAAGTTCCATTCAAGGTCTTCGTTATCCTGTTGAACGCGAAAGTTGTATAAGCCATATAAACAGCAGTACCCGCGATCTGTCATTTTGAGTCGGGGGAGTTATGCATAGTAGCGTCGTTGGACATTTTGAGTTGGGGGGTAATAGGTAGTGAGAACGTAAAAATTTTTCCAAGTCCCATTCAAGGTTGAATGTGAGACAAGTTCTACTCTTCGTTGAAAAAATCCGAACGCGAAAATTTCATTCAAGGTGGATTCGATTCATGGAAAAGATCCGAACGTAAAAATTTTTCCAAGTCCGATTCAAGGTTGAACGTGGAAGGGGTTAGATAAGTTCTACTCTTCAACGAAAATTTTTACAAGTCCCATTCAAGGTTGAACGTGAATGAGGTTAGACATGAGAATATAAATTTTTTCCAAGTCCCATTCAAGGTTGAACGTGAATGGGGTTAGACATGAGAACATCTGAAAAGATCCGTAAAAAATTGTACAAGTTCCATTCAAGGTTGAACGCGGAAGGGGTTAGACATGAGAATATAAATTTTTTCCAAGTCCCATTCAAGGTTGAATTGAATGGGGTTAGACATGTTCTACTCTTCAACGAAAATTTTTCCAAGTCCCATTCAAGGTTGAACGCGGAAGGGGTTAGACAAGTTCTACTCTTCAACGAAATTTTTACAAGTTCCATTCAAGGTCTTCGTTATCCTCTTGAACGCGAAAATTGTACAAGTCTGATTCAGAGGGAGGTGTTGAACAAGAAATTGGGTTGAACGCGAATATTTCATTCAAGGTGGATTCGATTCATAGAAAATATCCATAAAAAATTTTTCCAAGTCCCATTCAAGGTTGAACGTGAGACATGAGAACATCTGAAAAGATCCGTAAAAAATTTTTCCAAGTCCGATTCAAGGTTAAACGTGACAAGCCGAATTCCTTTTTTCCCCAATAAAATGTCATGAATGGGGTTAGACATACGGTACCATAGAGTTCATAATTGACTCGAAAAGCGCATCCACCATTTCACCCCCTACTACTACTAATGGTTAGATTTTAAACGAATGATTTTCTTTCCCTTTCATTTATTTCTAATAAATTCCATTATGATACATGTTGATCTATTTTCCAAGTTGTCATCCATCAGTAATTGACATTTCAAAGGACAACAGTATTTCAAACCCCTTAGCTCTCCGCTCATCTGAGCACATTCGGGTTGATTATTTTTCTCCAAACAATATAATACTAGACCACAACTTATGCATTTCACATGATTGTTTTCAATCTTCAATATATCAACAGGTAAAACTGATGAACATTTTTCATCCCAGAGTATCAACAACAATACAATTATAATGGCAGCTATCAAATATATCGAGATGAATATATATTTCGCTAATATTTCATTCAAAGATTCTTCCATATTGAAATAATAAGCAACACTGATTATAATGATAAGTATGGAGTCTTATTTATAAAGGAACTTTGAATAATGACTCGCTCAATCTGGACGTGAAAAAATATCATAGTATATAGATATATTGAAATATTCTTGTGATAACTATTAATAAAAAGGATCGGGCTAATTACATGTTCAAATTCCTCTAAAAAGGTACAAAAATTACATCAATGATTCATAAGAGGTTTAGTGTCTAAAACATTTGAATGCTCTACCGTGGGGGACATTATCAAAACTTTTCATATTTCTGTCGCTTATAGAGACATAGGATTCGACGATTAATATATCATATATGCTGATAGATAAATCTATCAAAATAGAGTTCAACTCTGATTCAAACGATGATCCGCATCATTAACGATCAGTTCAAATTGTTGATCTCAGATCTCGAACCTAGACGGTGGGATATCAATATTATGAATAAATCGTGACAATGTGATAGCTCGAGGCGTTGTTTTTGAATGATAAATATTTTCCTATTTCGGAAATGCAGAAAGAAGAGATAATATTCGATATTATACGGTTCTGTGTTGGCTGATAGGATTTTCTCATCCAAGGTTATTATATCAAGTTCCCACATCATAACAACGTTTTTTAGTGCTTATCTAAATTGCGGTTTCTTCGCTCGTCAGGGAACTCTACCTATTAACCGGTGAAAAATTAATTTGACATCGAACATTTGTCGACCTATCATCGAAAATTTTTCCAAGTCTCATTCAAGGTTGAATGTGAATGAGGGTTGAACGTGAATGGTGTTAGACAAGTTCTACTCTTCGTTGAAAAAATCCGAACGCGAAAATTGTACAAGTCCGATTCAGAGGGAGGTGTTGAACGTGAAATTGGGTTGAACGCGAATATTTCATCAAGTCCCCATTCGGTTCATAGAAAATACCTGAACGCGAAAATTTTTCCAAGTCCCATGTTGAACGCGAAAGTTGTATAAGCCATATAAACAGCAGTACCCGCGATCTGTCATTTTGAGTCGGGGGAGTTATGCATAGTAGCGTCGTTGGACATTTTGAGTTGGGGGGTAATAGGTAGTGAGAACGTAAAAATTTTTCCAAGTCCTATTCAAGGTTGAACGTGAATGAGGTTAGACATGAGAATATAAATTTTTTCCAAGTCCCATTCAAGGTTGAACGTGAGACATGAGAACATCTGAAAAGATCCGTAAAAAATTTTTCCAAGTCCGATTCAAGGTTGAACGTGAGACAAGTCCTATTCAAGATTTCATGTCTTCGTTGAAAAATCCGAACGCGAAAATTGTACATCTGAAGATTATTTCAGGATTGATATGGATAGCTAGCTGATTTAAAGCAATATGATAAATTGATAAGGATGATGTCATATTCAGGAGAGTTATTTCCTATCGGTTATGAAAATACAGGGTGGAGGATGGAAACACTATAGGAAATCAACCATTTTTTATTATTTTCATTTCTTGATGGTGGAAACGGAAGCGTTATGATTGCTAATTATGAATACACACGAAGAATCGTCGCTTAGGTAATATTGTACATATAGAAATATTTTTTATTGAGAATAAGGTGAAGTTAATAATTTTTCCAATATAGAAATCTTCTTCCTTGGCTCATCCGGTTCTTCATTCTTCCGTTTTTCGATGGAATAGTGCCCCCAAGGTAGAGTGTCAGGGCCGTAGCTAGGGGAGGGCAAAATGGGGCAATGCCCTACCTTTAATTTCCAATGCCCTACCTTAAAAAATAGTAATAGTAGTAGTAAAAATTATATCGAGTAGAATTTTCTTACTTCTGCCCTATCCGTTACATCCATTGCCCTACCTTAAATTCATCTTTAGCCTCGGCCCTGTAGAGTGTTGAATGTTCCAGGTACCAAATATCGCTTGTCATCTTCTGGACTCAAAGCTATTTTTTCCTGCGTTAATGAATGCACATGATGTTCTTTAGCTTGAATTAAATTTTGTGAAATAATCTTATGCTTCCATGTTTCAAGACATTCTATGTAATCCTCAAAACAAATATTGTTTTTTACAATCGATTTCTTGATACCTTTAGCCTTCTTGGTAACACCATAATTTCGGCACATAGTTTCAATTTCCTCCGGATCATATCCTTCTGTTTCCCATTGTTGTTTCTTCACATCAATTTCATTATATGAATTTTTGACTGCGTACAGTTTAGATCGAGGCCTACATAATCAGTCATCGGAATACCCCCATTCTCATCCGTCATCATGCCTAATACCTTCTATTCACTTGAGGAATACCATAGGGATTATCCTTTGGGTAGTCGGAGGTATCAAAGCGCGTATGACAATCTCTTCTCATCACTTCATAAGGATCTTCAAATAGCTCATATATAAGCGAGTCTGTATCAGTATATAAGATGGTACAGCCCTTTCTGAACGCTTCATTCATATAGTCGTAATGGAAATCATATATAGTTGTCTTCGCCAGATCAAGAATGCTCATCCCCACATAAATTGGTTTATTCAAGTATACTTCAAGTTTCCGAAGTTCAACTGCACCAGTTCTCGTTGAAAATAACAGAATTCTTGAACCTGGTTTTGCAATGTATGATTCGGCGCCATAACGACCTTCCCATTTCGTTAGAAGATGAACATTCACTCTCTTTCTGATGTTTTCCATAGTTTTTCCTGTAACGATAGAATAATGTGTAAATATCTGTATATGACATCTAAAGAGTAGGAAATCATATCAGTACAATTTAACTTACCAAAAACAGCGTTATTCATTAGTTTGAATAGATTCTTCTCGAATTCATTCTTTGCTTTCTTCCTGAGGTTCGTATTTAGATCAATATAGGATTTCAACCAAGCGGACTGCTTGAATTTGAGCATTCGATGTATTTTAGTGAGAACCAATCCATTCCTTAAAGCCTGCTTCAAATTTCTGTAGTGAATAATATACTTCTTCTTGGATGTAATGTAGCCATAAGTTTTGCATTCTGTTGAGAAGCATAGCAAGGTGTCCGAGTCTTAGAATTATAATGTTCAGGACAGAAAGGGAGATTTTATGTTTATCATGTAAATCCCTTGTGTACTCGAGGTCCACTTCCAGAATATACCCCTCTGGAGCATCATCAGGTACGGTGGTAACATCTATATTTGTATCAGACCATTGAAAACCCACCATATGGTAGGTATTGTGACATTGCCCATCCATATTGATTGTTTACATCAAGTACATCAGGTAATTCTCTGGTTTCTTCGTATCATAATTGGGGATATACTTGTTGTTTGCATGAGCTCTTCGTTTTCCACATACTTGACTTAGACCTCCACGTATTCCTCGTTCAACAAATAAAAACATATCAACATCAGTTAGAAGTTCCAATTCTTGTTTGGTATGTTTCAACATTGCATCCCCACGTATATCCAGGTAAGGTGAAATAATGTGCAGGATCTAATCCATAAGTCTCATGAGTGCTTAAGCGAAATTGCTCAAATACATCAGCTAACAATAGAATGTCTGTTTTCATATATAGATCTGAATATTCGCCCAAATTTTGACATTGAAATTTTTTCCATACAAGCTTAGCCCGCAAATAGCTTTTTCGAGGACATTTCTTGTCTTCCAATTTATTATAGAAAGCAGTAATTGGTGGGAGAGAAGTTTCTCGGAAACGGTCATCAGAATCGATATAATCATAAGGCATTACCCTTTCTTTGTAAGAAGCTTTATGTGTTCTTCAGATTCATTAGGAAATTGGGATTTCAAGTTGGGAAAATCTTCTAAACCTGATGATAATCGATCTAGTGAAGAAGCCATAAATCGGAAACTATCAATGAATCGGAAATTCACACAATAATCAGTATAGTGTTTAGTGAAGCTAATATATTTTCCTTTGTTATAGGCAAACAAATCAATTTTTCCTTCCATCCTTATAGCAATATCTTTTATCACAAAATTAGCGTCATAACCACTTAGGTTGTGAAACTACAGGGATCGTATGACTATCTTTATAATTTATGTTACAGCCCTCATGAGCGGCTCCACGGTAATTGTTCTCTGCTATAATATGATTATGATCTCGTACTTTTTTCTCTCCAGGTTTGAAACTTTCCTCCTCGCAGATATGGCAGTGGGTAGCCTTCTGAAATTCAGATTCCTGTTGCATCGTCATATCATATCATAAGGACATAGGAAAACTGTTTCAAATCTTCAGCAAATTGATTCATTTCATCTGCAACCATTCCATGCAATTAGGACCTCGATATGAACGATAAAAAACTGAGAGTGTCATCATATGAACACTTTACATATATCCAACAGCTGCTGCTTTGTGTTCTTGATAATTATTCTTTGTATTAGTAGGCTTCAAAATACTTTCCAGATCTGCATAAATAATAAAGGGAACCTTCTCCTCGTTTTTATGATTTTTAAATTTCAGGATATTGTTTCCTATTTCAGGCATTTTGATTGCAGTTTCATTCATTTTACCACAATCTATAGAATGAGTTCCAAGTTTTTCCTGTGATCGGAAGTATCGTAGACATCTATCACAAATGAATTTCTGTCCATGTTCTCTACTCAACTGGCTCGAGACGAGAAAGGATAAATTTTTAATCCAAACATAATGATATCGAGCTGGAGTATCATCATATCTATCTTGAACCAATAGCAAGTTGACGTGTCTTTCCATCTTGTTCTTAGTAAGATATGTTGGTAAAGTGATGAAGTTCTTCTTTTCCTTCTTCAGAATATAGACGTTGATGGATATTTGATTCTGTTTTTCAAAGTTTGGTATCTGTTTCATGGTCATGGGAAACTTTATTCTCTCGAGCTTTAAAACTTTAGAATAATGAGGATACTTCGATAATCGTTGAGGATCTTTCTCAACGGGGTATAATGCAGCAGTCACAGCCCATGCAAAACAAGCTTCATCAGCATTTTTAACATTTACACAGGCTTTCTTATTTTTAATTTGAGGTGGTAGTTCGATGTATGAAGATCCAAGTTGGGGTGTAAACTTGTTTATATTCACCCCAAGGTTAACAACATTCACCAAAGCCCATCCACTATCCCTTTCTTGGAATTCTTCAAGTTCCTTCAAGATTGGCATTAAAACATTTCTATTGAACCATTCGGTGATGTTCGTGTCCCGATAAATAGGTGCATTGGACGTGGTGAAATATTTATATTCCTTCTGAACTTTATTTGCAGTCATGATCTGAAACTCGCCACAAAACACCATATTGACCTTTACAGCGGCATCTTTTTTCAGCGCGTTCAGAATTCTTCGTCGAAATATGGCCTCACAATCCAACAGAAAATCTTTAGGGTCTTTGTGTTTGAGGTTACTGATAATTCCTGTTCTTATACGGCTCTCGAAGGCGGATAATGAGTCATCCCAATGTACTCTGTTCCAAGCAGTTTCCTTTCGCGTACTCAGTCCTGCACCAATTCGTTGTTGTTTGAATTGATGTTTCAATGATTTTATTGAACGGATCTGAGCTTCAAGTTGCTGTTTTCCTCCAATAGAAGTACAACTTCGCAATTCCCGATATAGTTTTCTAATAGCTCTAGTACATTCCTTTACACCTTTTATTGCATGCTCATTATCAGAACTAGCAATGAACAAAGCCACTAACGACTTTATTAGGCGAAGACAATCCTCTATGTTGAACATTTTTGCTGAAATGAAAAAAACTTTCGCTCAACTTACAAAAAAAAAGGTACTTGAATAAGTTTTATGAGTACTATCTAGTATTATATTATCACTAGCGCCATCTCTACGAATACAAGATAAATACAAAAACGGAAATGTAGTAGATATAGAATAGAATGAGATGAGAAATCTGTAGAAAAAAATTCACTCTGTTTAATAATTTGAGTAGACATGTAAATGAATGAAAATTGCCTTAACTTGTATCTAATTAGCCTTATGTAGGTTAAAGATATAGTTTAACTATGACAACCAAAAATATACCGTTATTAGGATACGAAGATAACCGAAGTTAGCCGAAGATATTTTTTTTCGAAATAGCCGAACGTAAACGAAATATAGCCGAAGATAGTCGAAGATGCAAAACGGATATTAAAGTGGATACTTTCATATAAAAACGGATATAAAGCGGATACTCATCAATAAAAACGGATATAAAGCGGATACTATCAATCATAGAATTTGTAAAAAACAATCAGCTTAATCATAAAGTTATGATGGTGTCTCATGAAATAAAATATTATAGTTGATGAGCTGCTATTGAATTCGGACACACCCGAAAGAAAAATTTATTGATCATCTTTAATAGGGAATATTACTCACCAGATCGAAAAATCACACTAAAAACACCACTCAGGCGAGGTATATTTGTTAACGTTTCAGACTAGTTTTTGAAAAATATGAACTAGAAGCCTCTTTATATTATAGGTAATCAAAGGAAATGTAACCGCAGCATTGTGATAGGGACACTAATTAGAATAGATTTGAGTTTTTCAATCTAGACATTGTGATAAGGATTAGACAGGTTGTTGACAAGTCCGGATTCGCAAAAATGGAGAAAAACGTTCCCACGATGGGATCAACAGGAAATGTAACCACAGAATAGTACCTATAAATGAAATGAATCCGTGTTAGATCTGTTGACAACAAATAATCAATCATTATATTTCATCTTCGAATACAGGTATGTTTTGAATATATTGAAAAATCAACCATGATTAATTGTTGAATATATTGAAAAATCAACCATGGTTGATTTTTCAATATATTCAAAACATACCTGTATTCGAAGATGAAATATAATGATTGATTATTTGTTGTCAACAGATCTAATACGGAATTGCATTTTCATTTATAGGTACTATTCTGTGGTTACATTTCCTGTTGATCCCATCGTGGGAACGTTTTTCTCCATTTTTGCGAATCCAGACTTGTCAACAACCTGTCTAATCCTTATCACAATGTCTAGATTGAAAAACTCAAATCTATTCTAATTAGTGTCCCTATCACAATGCTGCGGTTACATTTCCTTGATTACCTATAATATAAAGAGGCTTCTAGTTCATATTTTT
>CM024240.1:14684164-14720724 GCA_013421045.1 Propylea japonica | reverse complement strand
TAATACATAAAATAAGGACCTCATCTCAACAAATTGATTGCCTCGATATGTAACATTTCTTTCAAGTAATGAGGATGTGAAGAAAGCATCAAAGAAAGGGTTTTCACAGTATAAATACTATAAATGTACAAGCGTGTGAGTATAATTCCATATTTTTTCTTATATTTGATTGAATCATTATTTTTCAGAATCGATGTATGTAAATTAAATAATAACAAATGCAAATTCCATGGAGTTGGCCACGACTTGGCTTTGCCATGTTTAAAAAATCTATCGGTAGGTACATGAGATCAAAGTAGGTGCAAGGAAGAGAGATTGTTTTTCTTCAAGGAAATTTTGGGTATCCTATCCAGCCCTGAATTATAAATAATTTCTCAAAACTGTTTCAAACAATGCAGAGGAAAATATGGCAATATTCATTTCGACGAAAATGTTGTCGACAGAGATTTTCAACAGGAACATATATTCAATGAACACATTATTTATATTTATTTCAAATTTTTATTGATTATTTACGAAATTGTTCATTGATAACAAATATAGAATAAAGCTTCATTCTGTGATTTAATTGTGAAAATTTCTTAGCCCCCAATAACATCACACCGACTGCTTCAAACTATTGGTAAAATACTAAGATTGTGTTCTCATTAATTAATAATTGTGTAATATGTGAAAATATCTTATTCGAAGGAACGTTCATATAAAATTGTTTATTGATAACAAAATATAAAATAAAACATCATTCTGTGAACTAATTGTAATAATTTCTCTGTCTCAAATAACATAACAATTTCAGCTATTCGTCAGAATGCTTCAGCTAATTGAAAGAAAAATTCAGAGGAAGCATTTAATCTTTCTTGTCCCATTTAACACTGCATTCAAAAAAATTTTTAGTTCAACCCACTTGATTTTCACCTGTATATTTCTAATGGTTTATAATTGATTCTTTTATATTCAAGCTAGTTATTATACTTCCATTTGAATTTTCTGGGTTTTCCTATTTCCGCAACACTTTTCAAATTCTCATTCAAATGTTTAAAAACACAGAAATGTCATAACAAAACCTCAAAATAGTAGTTCAAATATCTTATATTACAGTGTTGCCGGCTCTTCGATTGCCGATTCTCAAAGCATATTGCTAAGGCGAATTTCATAACCAACATGACTATAAATCGAAACAGAATACGGAATACCGTTCATATTTGCTATGAATTTGGGAGATAGCCTATTGCTTTGATAACAAGATTCATACAAGGTGCGAACAATCGCACCGATTGGCCGGACACGCAATCAAAAAGCCTAACCATGTCCTGCTTTCGAAGGACAAAGACAGGCTCAAGTCATTTCTCTCATATTCAATGAGCTGGCTCTGGCTGAAAAAGTTCTCTCACTTAGTAAATCAGAACTTATTCACACTGTTCACTTTTCTGCTGCTTCACATTTAAATCAACTGAATCTTTATGTTCTTCGAGATAGATATCTTGAATTGCAGCATATTCACAATTTTCTTCAGATTTATATAGCTTCAAATTCAAATGAACTGAAGCTTTATGCAATTTTAGATCGCTTTTCCTACTTGTAGCATATTCACATTGTTCACATTTATGTTGCCTCAATCTCAAATGAACTGAATCCATATGTAGTTTGAGATGGCCTTTTCGACTTGCAGTATAATCACAAACTGCACATTTATGTTGCTTTAAATTCAAATGAACTGAATCTATATGTAATTTTAGATCGCCTTTTCGAGTTGCAGCATAGTCACAGTGTTCACATTCATGTTGCTTCAAATTCAAATGCACTGCTTCTATATGTGATTTTAGATCGCTTCTTCGTTTTGCAGCATATTCACACTGTTCACATTTATATTGCTTCAACTTCAAATGAACTGAAACGATATGTTGTTTGAGATCGCCTTTTCGACCTGCAGCATAGTCACACTGTTCACATTTATGTTGCTTCAATTTCAAATGAACTGAATCTATATGTTGCTTGAGATGACCTTTTTGACTTGCAGTATAATCACAAAATGTACATTGAAGTTGTTTCAAATTCAAATGAACTGAATCCATATGTCGTTTGAGATTACTTTTGAGGCTTGCAGCATATGGACACTGTTCACATTTATATTGGTTCGATTTCAAATGAACTGAATGTTTTTGAGTTGAATCATAATCACAATGTTCACATTCATATTGCTTCAAATTTGAATGAACTGAATCTATATGCAATTTGAGATCGCTTTTTCGACTTGCGGCATAGTCACACTCTTCACATTTATGTTGCCTCAAATTCAAATGAACCGAATCTGTATGTGCTTTGAGATGGCCTTTTTGACTTGCAGTATAATCACAAATTGCACATATATGTTGTTTCAAATTCAAATGGACTGAATCTATATGTGTTTTGAGATGGCCTTTTTGACTTGCAGTATAATCACAAATTGCACATTTATGTTGTTTCAAATTCAAATGAACTGAATCTATATGCAATTTGAGATCGCTTTTTCGACTTGCAGTATATACACACTGTTCACATTTATGTTGCTTCAAATTTAAATGAACTGAATCTATATGTGCTTTGAGACGGCCTTTTCGACTTGCAGTATAATGACAAATTGCACATTTGTATTGTTTCTTCAAATTGAAATGAACTGAATCTATATGATATTTGAGATCGCTTTTTCGACTTGCGGCATAGTCACACTTTTCACATTTATGTTGCTTCAAATTCAAATGAACCGAATCTATATGCACTTTGAGATCGCTTTTTCGCCTTGCAGTATAATCGCATATTGCACATTTATGTTGCTTCAATTTTAAATGAACTGAATATATATGATTTCTGAGAAGGCCTTTTGTATTTGCAGCATATTCACACTGTTCACATTTATGTTGTTTCAAATTCAAATGGACTGAATATATATGTTGTGTGAGATTGCATTTATATCTGGTAACATAATCACAATGTTGACAGTTATGTTCTTTCAAATCAGTTGCATAAATATGTTGTTTGAGGTCGGCTCCTTGATTTGCAATATAAGTAGAAGGTTTCTGCTCCAAATGATCATGTTCCTGAGTTGTATTTGTCACCTTCGCTTGTTCCGGAATGGATTTACACATATTGAAATGTCTTTCATCTTGATGATGAGGGTTTTCACGTTTAAAGTTAAAGCAGTATTCAGCTTCATAAAATTCTTTCGATGGACCAACTGTGCCAATTTCATTTGAAATTTCTAACTCCTTTCTGTCATGAACACCATTTTCATCGATGAATTGTTCAAGAATATCAATGTTTTCACGTTTCACCTCCTCCATTCTCGAAGTGTTTAGATCATCTAGGTGCTGACCCTGAAAATATCAAGATTTAAATTTTATGTTCTAGGACATATTGTCAAGGCATATCGAAGAGCAATTGTCAAATGTGAAATCCCTAACTTTAACAATGATGTATGAAGAGAAACCATGCGAACAGTAAGCTTTCTGGATGTAACAGTGCATTTTTACCATAATAACAAACTGAACAATGCGTCAATTTCGATTTTGGAATTTGTGATGGAATGTAAAGGTAAAAAGGTAAAATTTTAGCAGTAGTAAATGATAATGGTGCAAACATAATAAATGCCGTGCATGATTCTTTTACCTGGATAAGCATCTACCCGAGTGGGTGACCATGAGTGGAAAAGTTGTTGTACGTGAGCTTTAAAAATATGTGGAAATATTCAGAAATGTATTCAATGCTCGAAAATGTTTGGAGGTTTAAGGTTTGGGATAAGCATTTGATCAATACTGAAAACGTTATCATGTTCATCTGTGTATAGTATCAACGTGCAAAAATCAAGCATGTGATTATCTATTATATTAGGTATAGAAAGTATAGAACGCTCACGGAAGGTTGAGCGCATAGTAGGCGTTTGTTTATTTATGTAAGATAAATAGTCTATTTATCTCAGTGTGTAATTAGTTGATAAGTGAAAGAATAAACTTTTATTGTCGTTTCTCTTATTTTAGGTAAGAGATCATAATAATATGAATTTAATTATGTTCAATATAAAATAAATCTCTTATTTTAGAGCAACACAAGGTTTGTTTACTTGTCAACATCTACCCACCAAACTGAAGATCCGATATCTTATATTTATTTGAAGTTGGCAGTATTTGCTGTCATAACGTAAAATAAAGTCAACGTTGCCGAATGTACCCGGCCTGGTCCGACGAGCTTGCGAGTTATCAGAAAACTCTATGCAATATTGACAACATTGCGTATCAATCTGAAAAAAATAAATAACATAACCTGAAATTTTAATATATGGTCCGTTCACGAAAGTTTGAACGCATTGAAGGGTTGGTTTATTTATCTAAAGTTGGCAGTATTTGCTGTCATAACGTAAAATCAAGTCAACGTTGCCGAATGTACCCGGCCTGGTCCGACGAGCGTATCAATCTGACAGGAAAATATACAATGAAACTTAAAATTTCAATATACACAGTGGAATATGCCAAATTTCCATGGCCAACCGACGGCTTAACCTTTCGTGAACAGACTATATTTATTATAATCCTAAAATCTCATCTTCATTTTTGCATGTGCTCCGGGTATTTCAAAAAGAACGAGCAAGTAATTGAGTGCCTAAAACCATTGTTTAAACAATGCTGAAACTATGTAATATCAAGTTCCCTAGTTATCTACAGAACATTCTGAAATACTCTGGATAGGATACCATGAGCTCATTATCCCAATTTTATGAAAATTAAATGAGTACGATAGAAAAAATAACTCAAGAAGAAATTTGTGTCGATTTTAAAATCATGTATGTAAATTTACAAGAATTTGAAATTATCAGCATAACTTTAGAGTGCCATTCTGTGGCAATATGATCTGTCAGTTTAGTCATAACCTTGCTATCCGCATTGCTATCTTAGCAAGGTCGATAGAGTACTTGCCTACACGGATAACAATCTTGCCCAGGACCAAAACAGTTAGAAATACGATAGAAAAACACTTATTTCATTTCAATTTTTCAAATGGTTTGAAAATAGGTAAGTATGTTGCAATGAAAATGGAACTGATGTATTACAGAACATTTAATTTTAGGAGAATTCTTAGATCGCAAAACCGACATATCAGAGACTCTAGAGAAGTTTATCAGAATATTTCAATCAGACAAACAAGCAGTTTCTGATTCGATTGAAAATTTGAGAAAAATTAATGATGAACCAACTTCACAATTTTTTGCTTATGATAGCTATAAGACTACAGTTGGTGAGGACTTCAATCTAGGAATGAGCCTACTAGTTATGTGAAGAGTAATACATAAAATAAGGACCTCATCTCAACAAATTTATTACCTCGATATGTAACATTTCCTTCAAGTAATGAGGACAGGAAGAAAGCATCAATAGAAAAGGGTTTTCACAGTATAAATGTACAAGCTGTAAGTATAATTTTATATTTTTTCCTTATATTTGATTGAATCATTATTTTTCAGATATTTGATGTGAATTTAATAATAACAAATGCACAGTTCCATGGAGTTGCCCACGACTCGGCTTTGCCATGTTTCAATAATCTATCGGCACATGAGATCGTATGTGCAAGGAAGAAGAGATTGTTTTCTTCCAGGAAGTTTTGGGTATTCAATCCAGCCCTGAATTATGACACTATTTCTCAATATTTTTTCTAACAATGCAGAGGAAATATGTGGCAAAATTTATTTTTCGACGAAAAATTTTGTCGACAGATTTTCAACGGGAACATATATTCAATGAACACATAGAAGTTTATTCCAAATTTTTATTGTTATTGTATGAAATTGTTTACTGATAACAAATTTAGAATAAAGCTTCATTCTGTGATTTAATTGTGAAAATTTCTTAGCCTGCAGTAACATCACACTAACTGACTAACTGCTTCAGCTATTCGGCAGAATGCTGAGATTGTGTTCTCATTAATCAATAATTGTGTAATATGTGAAAATATCTCATTCGGAGGAAACATTCATATGAAATTGTTTATTCATAACAAAATATTAAATTAACTTCATTCTGTGAACTAATTGTAATAATTTCTCAGTCTCAAATAACATCACAGTTTAAGCTATTTGTCAGAATGCTTCAGCTAGTTGAAAGGAAATATTTCATTAAGGGAAGCATTTAATCTTTTCTTGTTCCATTTTACAGTGCATTCAAAAAATTTCCTAGTTCAACTTACTTGGTTTTCACCTCCTGTATATTTCTAATGGGTTATAATTAATTCTATTATATTTAAAGTTTATCAATACTTCCATTTGAATTTTCTTGGTTTTCCTATTCCGCAACATTTTTCAAATTCTCATTACAAATGTTTGAAAACACAGAAATGTCATAACAAAACCTCAAAATAGTAGTTCAAATATCATATATTACAGTGTTGCCGGCTCTTGGATTGCCGATTCTCATCGCCATATTGCTAAGGCGAAATTCATTACCAACATGACTATAACAGTCGAAACAGAATACGGAATACCGTAGTCATATTGGTATGAATTTGGGAGATAGCCATATTGCTTGGATAACAAGATTCATAGCAATGTGCGAACAGAATCGCACCGATTGTCATAAAAAGATGGGCGGCAAACTGCGGCAAATCAGCAGTTCTGTTCATGGACATTCAAAAAGCCTTTACAGCATGTGGCACAATGGACTAATGTATAGATTAAACAAACTGCACTGCCCCACGTACCTACTCAAAATTATTGACCAATAGAACTAATCAAGCAAAAGTGAAAAATGAACTCTCAAGTCCATATACACCACTTCAAGGCTTCCACAGGGTTAAACTCTCTCTCCAGTACTATACAATTTGTACCGAAGGGATATCTAGTTACAACTATTCATCTGAGAACCACATAGGGAAGGAATCATTCCCCCTGCAATAAGCTGATGATATATTGATTAGGAAAATAAGACATACTTATCGTATAAATCATATACTTAGACTATCGATTTCGGCCACTAGGCCATCATCAGGTCAGCTGAAATAAGACATAGATGACAAAAATGAATATAAACGATGACACAGTATGTACAATCCACAAACTTTTTCAACAATAATTATGTTTATAATATAAATAAAATAAAATAAATAAAAGTTTGGACAAGTGTATCATGAACTCACCGTCAAAGGAATGTATACTTTCACTTTTACGATATATACTATCATTTTTCCTCTGAGATATATTTATTATGTTATAATTATTCAAGTTAATATGGTTTGTATTCTATGGAAATATCATCGATTGTTTTTAATCAAGACATATTGTGTTTTCTTGATCGTATGTGTCAGTTGTTCTCAGATATATAAGAAAGAGTATACAAGGGTTGGTGGATAGAAGTCTACATAGTTAGTGGGTGAATCATTTTGAAAAGATTGTTTGTTGGAAAATCTTGTATTTCGTTGAGGAGATGTCGTCGTTTTTTTTCTTCAGAATTTCGAGTTGTTCTAGCTTGTTCGAGCTGATGATACACCACCAATTACCTACAGCACAACACTGAAAAAATGTATGGAAGATAACAAAAACTCACAGATAGCACTGTAGCATGGATGAGAGGATGACGACTACAACCAAACCCTAAGAACTCGAAGCTAATAATATTCCACCACATGGTAACGAACAACTCTCCCAGCTTAAAAATCGGTTATGACACAAAAGAGCAACAACTACTTGTACAGCAAACTGAATTTCAAACAACATATGAAAAACAGCCATTAAACAAGCTGGTCACCTAGGCATCAACATGAAACAGTCAGTGTAATTTACAAGATGATATGCTGGAATATGGACACCTAATTTTCTCAAACGCTACAAAAACCGCTCTTAATAACCTGGAAACAGCAGAAAGAACTTGCCTTAGGAAGAAAACTACATTAAGAGACCCAAACAATCCCTTATATAATCCTTCCAACACACTACTATACGAGACAACAGAAGGGGAGCCAATACTAGAAAGACTACATAGGTTGGACATGAAATTTATCGAGAACCAGAGAAACAAAATTATTATGAACACAAACAAACACCGTTATGACAGAAATACCACCGAAAAGGCAGCACTCCCTCTAATTGAACATTTACTATCTCTAAACAAACATATTTTCTTTACAACTATACATACATATATAATTAACAGAAGAATGTATATAACTGGCTGGAAGACTAAAGCCAGGTTTTAATCAGCTTGATTATTGAAATGTCATCATTTCTGTGCAATTTTCAGTAAATTTTTGACTTCTTAACCAAAATCAACGATTTGATTGCCTAATCAAGCTTTGTGAGTCGTTAGCCATTTGATGATGAATAAATAAGGTTTTTTTCTCTCGCTGTCTCTAATATTTCGATTAATGTTCCAACAACAATAATTTCACGTCAACAATAATTGTGAGTTTTTAATTAAAACTCACGTGTATTAATTCAAGTACAATAAACTGTTGTTAACTTCATCAAACAATGTGGTTTCATTTGAACCTTGTTTTACTGAACAAATCAAAATAGTAAACAGGCGTGCACTTATTAGTATACTATATCGAGAGTTTACTGTATAAGACAAAATACCTGATTACCATGGAAAAAAATTTTATGGTGAGTAAGTATGAGAATATTCTGAATGGCCAGATTTGGATTAATTGCTATTTTGTATAACATGCCTTCAAAGCCGTTTAACGTAACAATTCATTGGTTAACCAAAGACTTTTTTTAACAAGAAGTGGCTTCTTGGTTACTTGGAGTATTGCAAATTGTAGTCAGAGCTCAAGTCAGCAGAACAAAATCATTAACAAGCCATCAGTACTGCTGCATAATACTCTTCTAGAAGAGGTGAAAAAGGCTACACTAGGCACACAAAGTGGTGCACATACTTTATTTCAACAAGCTCACAGTTTTTTATTCAAATGGGTCAATTGAATACAAACTGTGAGGAACAAGGCACATAGGTAGTATAAATTTATTTGGTAATATCTAGTTTACCGCCCAGGTACCGATTTTCAAAATATTTGTATTATTGTTTCGTTATGATTCCAGTTTCAATTCGACTGGCACTGGTAAATCAAGATTTTCCATGCGAGAGAATTTTGATGGCATTCGAAGGATTGATTCGAAAAATAGAGAATATTGTTTAAAGCATCAAGGTTTAGTAATTCAGAACTGTTTCATATTATCTGAAGTTGCTTCAGATTTTGAATGATGAAGAAACTAAATCGAAGTATTTCACTGGGCTACCTTATCTGTAGCTGTAGATTTTGTGTAAATAAAAGCAAATATGACCTCAACCTACTGCATCCGTATAAAAACCGCAGAAAAAGTATAAAACCATAGATATGTATAAAACAAAATGATGGGATAGTTACTGTAATTCTACATCATCTAGTTGGGCCTCATGATACTAGTAGTCCCTTGTCCCACTTTGAAGGATTCTAGATTACTATTTTTTTCACTTCAGAAGTTCACGTTCACAAGATCAGTTATAAGGAACAGATAATGCTACGAGAGTTTATTTATCTACGCTACGAACTAAAATCACATCTGCCCGTAAAGAAGTTAATGTTTATTTTATTGTTTACAATTAATTGTTTATCGTATAGAGTAGAAACAGATGTTGCACTTTTGACGACTAACGAGTTTGACACTTTGACGTTGACAGTAATCGATTCCTGGCGTTGCCGAAAAAGTAGTGAACTGTTTTCACTCTGAAGAAGAAATCTTCTTCAGAACGGGACCCGTATTCTGGACAGTGCATAGGCGTATCTAGCCATAGACAAACTAATAAAATAGATGAGCCACTCGTATATTCCGCGACTTTCGGAGGAGGAGACTAATACACGAAAAAATTATTTTCATTTGATAGTTAGATGTCGTTGCATTCATGGAAATCCTATCGAGAAAATAGTAAGTATATAATCGTTATTATCAAAAAACCTTTGAATTGTCAACTGACACAAGGAGTGGTTTGACACGTTCTTTTTGAAATATAATAAATTTCGATATGCCTGCAAGAGTGAAGACGTGCTGTGTTATTGGATGTGAAAATCGAGATGCAAGAAGGTAATTATAAAATTTACATGTATATTCTGTTAACTATAAGAATTAAGATACTCGTAGTTTTCAAAAAAGTTTTTCATGTATTGAATAAGTTTAGTCGTAAATACTCATATTTTGTATTATTGAATTCATTATTTTTTAGTTTTTGAGAATGTTTTCAATGCAATTATTAGTTTATTGATTAGATATTTATGGAATAAATCTGTATTTTCAATTGGTGATACCTATTTCAGTTAATAAATTTTTATGCTGTCCAAATTTGATTATTGATCCTCATTTCTCGATCCAAAAGAAAATCAGATGAAAGTTCGTTGCAGGTATTATTTTCATGAAAATAAATTTCCTCACTCATCGATAACTTGGCACGAATCCATTTCTGATTTCCTTTTGGAATTTGAATTTCAAAAACTTTTTGCTTCTTGTATATGGGTGTACCTACCTATTCAAAAGGTGCACTACAGAATTCTTTTTGAGGCAGCTTTACGATACAGATTCCTTTTTCAATTGAGCTTTTTCACGAATTAGTAATGTTCAACAAAAAAAGATGGAGTTGAAGCTTGTTCTACTAGTGTCTCATCTATTCTCCGTTTAGTTAGTCTATGTATCTAGCCTCAGTTTTTAGGGGGGGGGCGCATTCAAAAATTCACGTTTTCCAAAAATAATCTGGAATAAATCGCTAGAACGTTATCTTGATGGCTGAAATAGATTTCCGGATCGATCCTACTTTTTATTCATTTTTTTTTGTAAGCAATTTCATTCTTCCTAGGTATTTTTATTAGCGGGTGTTATTATAACACTCGCTTTTCGGTTCATAGACATGTCTACGGTTGTGTTATGACTCATGGACCTATAATACTAACTGGACGTCGAATTCCTAACTGTCACGTAGCAAGTGAGCAAAATCGCCGCCATTTGCAGTTTTGGAGTGAATCACCAATATTTTGATGTTTATGGCCATATGTTGCTCAATTTCTATTGAACATAGACTTCCTTTGAAAGAAAGGATGAAAAACGAACTCTGTATATTAGTGTTTCTGTGAACACTGACATTTTCGGTCTATATCAAATAATAATTTTTTTCGATTCGTGTGATTAGTTATTAAAATAATGTACCATTCTTTTGATTATACACAATAGATTCCTCAAAAACGGTATAATACTCGCTAATTTCTAATATTCGTTCGTTTGAATAAATTGACAACTCTCAAATTAGTCAATTTCCTCCAAACTGCAAATGGCCGCCGTTTGCCTCAAATTTTTGACATGTTCGCATCTATTTAGTATTATAAATCTATGTTATGACTACCATTACACATAGAAATTAGTTTTAATGGAGTGGAATTCTTAATATTTCAATATATTCGATGAACTTTAAAACATAACGATTAATATTGATATTACTAATTATAAGTATCTACACAATCATTTTCTAAGGTGTTCACTGAAAAGAATCATAATCTTGACATCTTAGAAAAATCAATGAATACAGGGTGTTTCATCATAAACTGGACAAACATATATTTTCGTGTAGAGGACATCGGGAGAATCATTTTGCCTTATACAATATACCCGTTTTCGAAGCAATAGCGAGATACAGGGTGTCAAACGTCATTTTTGAGCAAGATTCTTATGAGTGTGGTCAGTTATGTATAACACTTGGTGTAATGGTTTTTGGTCAATCTCAATATTTTTGGGTCCTCTATTCAGAAAGTTGACGAACTCCGAAAAAAATTTACAAAATGGCGGAAAAAACCTGCAATGTTCCAAATTTTTTTTTGCGGTTGTCAAATTGACTTTTGTTTTCTGAATGAACACAATTTTCTAAGACTTTCTGTGAAAAAATTTTTTCAAAAATCGAATACAAATTTTTTTTTACATGTCAACAGCGATGAAAAAATTTCACTCGAAACGGATGAAATTTTGTACATTGTGTACTTCTTGAATTATTAATCACGAATATGAAAACAGAATCGAAATATCGAACGGTTTCGTTACTACAGTCATTCAAATGTTTCGTTCGGACCTCTGAAATATGAAAATAAAATTGTTTAGGGTTCTAGAATCAAAATAATTAAATTATTGGCATTTTAAACATTCTAGATGAATTTTTACAAAAAAATCAGTGAAACTTAGTTGGGACTCGAAACGACGTAGGTATTAAATAGGGAAATAGCACTGTTCTAAGGATATTAATATTCGTTGCCAGGCAACAGTAGTTCGTAGTTCATAGAGCTGGACTGGTATTTTAATTTCAGTGAATATAATTTAGCCAGTAGTCAAACTCTATGAACTACGAACTACAGTTGCCTGGCAACGAATATTAATATCCTTAGAACAGTGCCATTTCCTATTTAATACCTACGTCAGCTGGGGTAAGATTGGCCCAAATCTGAAGCTATGTTATGGTTTTCTCAGCTCCATATCTTTTGACATTGATTATATTAATTTTCAATGTATCTTAATGTTTAAGCAAACATTATATCATTACATTAAAACCATATTGAGACTCCCCAATCATTTTGCAATATTATTCTGAATTTGTTTTAATGTTTGGGCCAAAGTTGCCTTGAATTGGGGAAACTTTGTCCCATACTTTCAAACCATATAAAACCTATGTTAGTATGGTTGGGCTAAAGTTAGACAGATAAAATTAGCACCAGACATGTTAGTTTGTGTTTTAACCTGCTTTCACTTCAAAAACATCCATGAAATGATAAGAAATGGGAATAAATGAAACAGACTTCATATTATTGAAAAAAAATTTATTGTATAAAAAAATATATCAGTTTACATCATTATTCACATACATATATTTACATACTAGTTGTCCAGTTCTGGCACATGGAACTGGTTCCTCTTTGAAGCAATTTTTGGAGGATTGACCTTCTTAAAACATCAACCCAGTCGTAAGTCAGGCAATCTTGTTTTTCTGGCCAGCGCCAAAACTTGAGTCTTTTTCCATGCATTCAACTATAGGTCCTTCTTCAGATAAACTAACAATTTTGCCAGGGTATTTCTTTCCATCATACTTAACCACTACCAAGTTTCAATAGCCAAGTCTTCAGGTTTCAACGCAACTGGTGTTCCTTCATCATTAGGCCTGTGAACAGGTATGCCTGCTACTTCCTGTAATGTTTCTTCCAGATCGAAAATGTTTCGCTTTGCCCATCAGACTCTAACACCATCTCAACATCATCTTCATCTGAAGAAGAGTTTTGGCCCAGCCACCATCTTGGGCCAAAGTTGCCCCAACTCTGGGCCAAAGATGTCATGAAATAGTAAAATCGAATTATTTTGTATATAACAAAGGTAACAGCATTATTACACCAAAAACTTGAAACAATTGAATATATAATATTATTATACACTACCTGCTAGTAGCTCTTCAAGAATTAGCGTTCACAAGTAAAAGTTGGGAGACAACAAATTTCACCACTTTCTTACAGTAAAGATGGAGCAGCACTGGAGTGGTGGTGAGATATGGAACTAATCTCCCACTTCATCAACAGGTGGGCCAGTGGTGCTACCTATCCAGTAATGGGTAAACTAGGTCGATAACACATCATGTGATTGAAATACAGCACAGCAAAACTTTTTCCAACTTTGGGCCAATGTTACCCTTAAAGGGCCAATCTTACCCCAACAGACCGGTACGTCGTTTCGAGTCCCAACTAAGTTTCACTGATTTTTTTCGTTTAAATTCATCTAAAATGTTAAGACATGCCAATAATTTAATTATTTCGATTAAAGAACCCAAACAATTTTATTTTCAATATTTCAGAGGTCCGAACGAAACATTTGAATGACTGTAGTAACTAAACCGTTCGATATTTTACGATTCTGTTTTCATATTCGTGATTGATAATTCAAGAAGTACAATTGTACAAAATTTCATCCGTTTCGAGTGAAATTTTTTCATCGCTGTAGACATGTAAAAAAAATTTGTGTTCGATTTTTGAAAAAATTTTTTCACAGAAAGTCTTAGAAAATTGTGTTCATTCAGAAAACAAAAGTCAATTTGACAACCGCAAAAAAAAATTGGAACATTGCAGGTTTTCCGCCATTTTGTAATTTTTTTTTCGGAGTTCGTCAACTTTTTTGAATAGAGGACCCAAAAATACTGAGATTTGACCAAAAACCATTACACCAAGTGTTATACATAACTGACCCCACTCATAAGAATCTTGCTCAAAAATCACGTTTGACACCCTGTATCTCGGTTATGCTTCGAAAACGCGATATATTGTATAAGCATTGAGTTTAAAAATATTTTTAAACTCAATGGTATAAGGCAAAACTGATTCTCCCGATGTCCTCTACACGAAAATATATGTTTGTCCAGTTTATGATGAAACACCCTGTATAAATAAGACTATACAGAAATTATTTTAGAATGGAAATATTAACACGCATTGAATATGATCCTTAAGCACGAGAAATTTCTCGTTCAAAAGTTGTATATTTTCAAAATGCACAAAACCTATCGAAAACGCATTCAGACAACCCAAAACTACATGCGCCTGGGGAATCTGCCAAGCCCTTGTGAAAAACTCCAAGTTCACGGAAGTGATGAAAAACTGCGCGTGAAGGGCCCACTAAATCCATACTCTATTACTCTTTCACGCCTAAACGGCTGAACGGATTTTGATGAAGTTTGGTATGGTGATAGATGATAACCTAGAAATGGTCATAGGCTATAAATAATCACGCCATCCGTCTTAGGGGGTAGGCAGTAGGCAGATAACTAAATTGAGTTAGTGTTTTTAGTCGTTTTTATTGGGACTTTTGCTCTTTCACGTCTAAACGGCTGAACAGATTTTGATGAAATTTAGTAAGGTGATAGATTGTTACCTAAAAACGGATATAAGATCAAAATGATCACGTCATCGTAGTTAGGAGGTAGGAACTGAATTGAGTAAGTGATTTTTTTATGGTTTTTGCTTTATTATGCCTAAACGGCTGAACGGATTTTGATGAAATTTAGTTAGGTGATAGATAGTAACCTAGAAAAGGATATGGGCTATTAATATTCATGCTATCGTACTTAAGAAGTAGGCAGTAGGCAGAAAACTAATTAAGTTAGTGATTTTTTATCGTTTGTTTTAAAATTTTACCTCATTCACGCCTTAACGTCTGAACGGATTTTTATAAGATTCGGTTAATATAAAGATAGGATCCTAAGCACGGACACAGGCTACTTTTTACGGCGGGAAAATACCTCATTCCCGCGGAAATCTAGCTTGATAGTGTCAAGGAGCGCATGGACGCCATAGCTACTGAAATGATTTTGATGTTTTTTTTAACTGAGTGTTACTAAGACTTTGTAACGTGGTTTTCTCGGTGAAACTTACCTCGAGCGCCAGCTATTCTTTTTCTAATAAGGGAGAATAGCAAACCTACCAGGGCAGCTGCTAGTCAGAGACAGAGTTCGTCGTTATCTAAGATATTAGCGATAACAGAGAAAATCAGAAATAGAGCAAATTTACACAGTTTATTCAAATAGCGAAAAATAGTTATACAAAAATACAGTGAAATAAGACGCTATATGAAATCAATACAAAACACAAGATTGGTCATTTTTGTCTGACTGCGAGCACTTTCATAAGAAACAAATATTTTCCCGGTACGAGTCAGCCAGAATAGAAAGTAAGTTAAATTTAAACGGCGAATTCAAATATATGATAATATCAGGAAAACAGGAATAAAAGGGGTCAGTATAAGAGTGCACAACGGTTATACTTGTCCGATATTCTTTCAGTCCTAGAATTCACCACGTTGTCTACCACTTTGCTTGTTTCTCGTATAAACAGGTTGGGTTTGGCCAGGTGAAATTAGAGGGTTAAACAGGATATGTCGAACTTGCTACAGCATTGGTTCGGTTATGCCTTCCGTCTGACCATGGGTATACATGCCATGAGGGACAGACTGACTACAGGCACTAAGGATCAGGACAGAGCAGCATTGTTATTCGGTTGAACGTACTATAGAATTGGTTTGCATCAGCCTTCCGGTCTGACCATGGGTATGGACAGACTAACTACAGGCACCGGTTATACGGACAAACGTACTATAGCAGTGGTTCGTTTGGGCCCTTTGGTCTGACCATGGGTATACACGCCATGAGGGACAGACTAACTACGGGCACCTGGACAAACTAGGAAAGGTATTGTTAAGGAATCTGACGGAACAGCTATTTAGGTAGACTCAACGAGGAATAAAAAATAGGACTGCAATAAATCGGCTCGGTACTTACAATTCAATTGCACTAGCACTCACTTTAAGAAAAGTAAAAAATGAGAAAATTCGGAAGCTCAGAAAAATTTAGAAAACGTTTAGATCAGCAAATAATTCGGAACTAATTTAATTAAAAAGGTATACTTCTGAAACAGAAATAATTCGGAACTAATTTAATAAGGTATGCGCCTAAAACAGAAAAAAAAAAATATATATATATATATAGGATATATATATAAATATATATCTAAAACGTACCTATATAAAACATGCAAATGAAAATTTTGAATTATTTTCATCAGCTTTCTTTGAACCTGGAAACAATTTTTTTATCCAGAATAAACAGAACATGCCACGATGGGGATTCGAACCTGGTACACTACCGGGTTCACACGTTAGTCGTTACACCACTTGCCTGATTACACGTGACGACTGTTTATCTCAGACTTCAACGGGTTTTATTAGGAATCAAAAGACATGTAAACATATCAGGAAATCGAAAAAATATATTGAAATATCGATAATTATCATAATACATACAGTTTAATATCATTTCCTGGCGTATTTTTTCTTAAAATACGAATAATCCCCGAATTTTGTTCTCATTACGTTATTTGTCAGTGAAAAGGGAAATTCGGTTTGGTAGTAGCCTCAAATATCACTGCGACCTGAAATGATGCTTTTGATTGCTAAAATGTTAGGAATTCGTTGAATGAACGTTGAAGTTGATGATTTCATATGGACTTACCGATTCAAATAACGTTTTCCACTCGAAACGAACAAATGTTTACATCAGACGTACCTATGTCAAAAATATTTTGTTCTTCCTGGTTATTTCAGAATTCCTGGAACAAATAGACAAATAGATAAAGGTTGTAGAACTATTCAAAAACGATATTCGTACCTTGTTTTATTCGGATCTGTTCGTTTTCCTTCTCAAAATTGCAAATTTCCTAGAGCTTTTTTGACCTCTAAACTGAATTGACAGTTGTCACGTACTTCCTTTTAATTTCATTGTTCCTGGAACAAATATTTTTAGTAATAAACGTTATAAAACGGTTGAAAACCGATATTCATACCTTGTTTCATTTGGATCTGGCCTTTTTCTTCTAAAATGAGGAAAATTTTCGGAGCACTTTCCTCTCGTAAAGAGACTGGACAGTTGTCATTGAATTCGATGTCATATAAATAATTAAATTTTTAGAAATGTCAGAAATTTACCAATTTCTCACGTTCTTTTCGATATCTTGAAATTTTTCCTGAATTTCCTTTGCTACAAACCTCGCGGAGCCAGAGACCTTTCCAACGAATGCAAAACCGCGGAAATCGGTTCGTGCGTTCTGGAGTTATAGCGTCAGAGAGGAAAACCCGACTTATTTTTATATAGTAGATTTTTTGAATAATTTCCGTAATATTATTCCGATTGTGCTGAGATTCAGCATTTATTCATTCGGTATCAATATCAAATCCCGTATAGAATTTTGAGGTAATAGTCTTACTGCTCCACCAAAGAACGAGCATTCAAAAGCTCCTGCTCAGAGTTTTTCTTAAATTTTGTTCATTTAGTTCAGTTTGTTTTTATCACGTTTTCAGCTGAAAAATCGATTTTTAGAAAAACAAATGAAATATCATTTGTTTTTCGGTGTTCAAAAGTGTCCACCGCCATTTTTTGACATGAAATGTCTTCTTTGCTCCTTAAAACCCTGGATTTGTTTCACATTTTTAAAATTGGTGGAACATTTTGAATTTGAAAAATCACTAGTTTTTTTATTTTTTCGTAAATATTTCAAAAACTAAGCGGTTTATCCTAAACATTGTTATATACAAAAATGTTCTACGTTAAATTTTAAATAAGAATGGTCCTTTTTATAATCACTCAAATTGTACGGTTCAAGAGTTACAGACGGTGTAAATGTTAACTTTTTCGTAATTTTGATAATTTAAAAAAAAATAAGCTTCGTAAAAGAATGTTGCTATTTCAGTGGCCGGTGGTATATGTTAGTGATAAGCCCTTGAAGGAACGACAACCTCACCACCTTATCAAGGGGCACTCTTTTTAAAGGGAAAAGAGGCTTCCACAGGCCTAGGCCATATAAACCTGTGGTACGGAGAAACCCACCCTGAACTTTCTACGAACATTGCAACATAAATTCACTTCTTAAGCATAAATATCTTTCAAATTTGGAACACTGAAGATCTAGATTGTCCCCGCTACCAGTCCTACTTGAAAACGATTGCAAAGCAGCCTATACATGCATTTCTGAAGTTGGATGCACTACCCCCCACTTCAGGGGCGTCCAGACAGCATTCATTTAGGACCTACCACCAGGTACAACAGTGGCTGAATGAAGATAAGGATCCACTCGAGTGGGGTTGGAAGAAGATTGGCGACCACCTGACACCAATTACAACAGCACGTCCTGCAGCCCCCCAGGAATTACTGTCCCTTATAATGTGTACTTGCAAAGATGAATGCGTTCGTAATTGTGAATGCAGAAGGAGTGGTCTAAACTGCACTAGCATATGCAGCAATTGCTCAGGCCAAGCATGTGATAACATGGACAATAATAACATCTTAGACGACGAGCTAGAGGAGGAGGATAATGTGCTGGAGGATGAGTGAAGTTAATAAAGACATTGAACATTCCAAATTTGAAAGATATTTATGCTTAAGAAGTGAATTCATGTTGCAATGTTCGTAGAAAGTTCAGGGTGGGTTTCTCCGTACCACAGGTTTATATGGCCTAGGCCTGTGGAAGCCTCTTTTCCCTTAAAAAAGAGTGCCCCTTGATAAGGTGGTGAGGTTGTCGTTCCTTCAAGGGCTTATCACTAACATACCACCGGCCACTGAAATAGCAACATTCTTTTACGAAGCTTATTTTTTTTTAAATTATCAAAATTACGAAAAAGTTAACATTTACACCGTCTGTAACTCTTGAACCGTACAATTTAGAGTGATTATGAAAAGGACCATTCTTATTTAAAATTTAACGTAGAACATTTTTGTATATAACAATGTTTAGGATAAACCGCTTAGTTTTTGAAATATTTACGAAAAACTAAAAAACTAGTGATTTTTCAAATTCCCCAAACCCCTCACCCCCAAACCCGACGCTCAAAATGGTGTAACTTTTTACCAAACAATAAGAGGGTTATATAGAACAA
Source organism: Propylea japonica (assembly GCA_013421045.1). Lineage (NCBI taxonomy): Eukaryota > Metazoa > Arthropoda > Insecta > Coleoptera > Coccinellidae > Propylea > Propylea japonica. Next base: position 14,701,253 of record CM024240.1, on the reverse strand, counting down.
TTTGGAGTTTTACTTTGGATGTCAAGGTTAGGCCTTTTTTTAGGTTAATAACACCGTACTAAAACATTTTAACATGAAGATTTGATTAATTTCATTTTAGATATATTCAATGATTATTGCAAAAACATCGAATAATTTCGAGGGAAAGCCCGCCGTTTCTTATGGTAAGTTTGGCACTACCGCGAATTATTTCGCGTGTATATGACACGATGCCACAGAACATACAATATACACGATGCATACCGGTAAATCCATAGAAATATATACATAATGTCCATATCCATATAGAAATATACTTAGATTATTTACATATTATTGTAAATAATAATAAATATATACATTATGTATCTATATTTCTATGGGTAAATCCCGCTATCAGTTCCTAATGTCACTCGCCGAATGCCAAACTTACCATAAGAAACGGCGAGCTTTCCATCGGAATTTATCGGTGTTTTTGCAATAATTATTGAATATACATATCTGAAATAAAATGAATCAAATCTTCGTGTTAAAATGTTCAGAGAGGCTTTAAACTTAATAAAAAGGTAATTTAGTGTTTTTGTAGTGAGAAAAGTGACTTTCGGGTGAAATATTTTTCGGACTTTGGAGCCCATAGTCGAATTTTGGCGAGCTGTGGTTACATGTAACTATCTAACTATCACGTGATCATTTGACAGAAAATACGTGTATTAACTGTCAAATGATCACGTGATAGTTAGATAGTTACATGTAACCACAGCTCGCCAAAATTCGACTCATATCTTCCAAACTAAGACAGATAGCCAATTGTTCAGGGAGCCAATATGAAAACAACGGCACCAACATTTGATGGATATCTCTCGAATCCTAAAATTAAAACAGTTTTTATTTTTTTTCAAAATGTTCCACCAAAATTTTAAAAATGTGAAAAAAATCCAGGGCATTAAGGAGCAAAGAAGACACTTTATGTCAAAAAATGGCGGTGGACACTTTTGAAGAACACCGAAAAACAAATGATTTTATTTTTTTTCTGAAAAACGATTTTTCAGCTAAAATCCATGAAAAAGTTATACGCCTATTTCTTTAACACCAAAGAATCAACAGAAAAAATCACCATTCGAAAATTCTGGATTTCACATGAGAAGAAATAAAAACGAAATAAAAGTTTTTTACAGAAATCTCAAAAATGGCTAAAGAAAAAAAGCGGAAAAGTTGGCAGAATTAGTTTCATTCAATGCCTAATCGATCCCCTCAATATGAATCGAAAAGGCTGCGGGGGCAGATTTACCATTGAAACCCGGGTATACCCTTTCAAAAGTTGTTGACTGACGAAGTATACTTCAAGAAGATATGTATTCGTGAGCTTAGCCACGTTACTATTAATATTGAGAAAACAATTTCAACTTCAACAATATCAATTATCGGCTTAATTTCATTCATTTGGGAATTAAACTTATCTATTGAAATCTCTAAGTCAGGTTCGGAAATTAACGCATCCAAAAGCTTCTGATTTGTAAATTTTATTCAAAATAGAATTGGCCGAAATTCTTAAAGATTGCTGATATTGTTCGAGTTAAACCAAACATTCTTTCTCTGGATAATGGGAAAAGCTTTGTGTTAGAATTAATAGCTCTCGATTGTTAGAAAAAATTATGAATTTGTGTTGAAGTTCCCAAAACAAGTTTTATCGATAGCAAACTTTGCTACAAAAATATTTTCATCGTAACATTGAATCCACTTTTCAAACATTAATATTTTGGGATGCATGGAGTTGAACTTAAAGCATAATAATTTACATTTGCAAATCGAATTTTGTATTTATTGCATAAAAATATAACCTATATTGACAATAGACAAATAACCAGAAAATGCATTCAAGCGACAAGAGCTAAGGGCCGGTTATTCGTTTTAGGACAAAAAGGGAATAACCAAGGGCTGAACCAATGATAACCGCTGTTATTGTTGGTTATCCGCTTGAAATTGATTCCTTGGATTTTCTTGAATCTTCTTAACGAACGGGAGCTTGTGCTGGTGGTTTCTTTCTGGTTGGAATGTCGAGAAGTGGAAGTGCCAGTGACATTGATACGCTGTAGTTCTGCATCAGAAGACTAAAATGAGTTGTTCCGTGGGGATGGTAGTACAACATTGATTGAAGATTTAGAAACATGGTTTGCCTTCAATAGCTTTTGGTTCTCTGGTACAACATAGGAATCTTCTCAAGAGTTTGAAAAAGCCACACCATTTAAGGATGTTGTAGATAATGACCAAAAGGATTAGCCATGACGAGTGTTAAATGATAAATGGTTTGTTCAGCTGTTGTTGTAGTTTTTCATCAAGATCATTTAATTTATTTTGAGCATATTTTAAATCATAAAAGTTGATTTGGGTCTATTTGAGTGGTTCTAAATGGATAGAATTCAGGGTGATGTTTTTCTTGAGCTTTTTACAACAGTCATCATCTGTAATACTGGTAGAAGGATTTTTTTAGCTTGAATTTGCTGTCGTTAGGTTGGAAACGGTTTCAAGGTTGACCTGGTTTGTAAAGGCTTTGCAGTTTGGGTTCAATTCCAGAGTCCAATTTGTTTGATAATTTCGTTCTTGAGAGGGTCTATATCACAGGTAATTGTTAGTTGTGTGGGTGCAGAAACAAAAAATAACCATTGATTGACATCAGAGTCAGCAATCAAGTTTCTTGTTTTACATGAATTTAGAATATTGGAAATTACATTGTATATTAACTGGACCTCACAAGCAGCATCGGCTCTTCTGGGGGAAGGCATCCTCTTGCATATCCATTCTTTTGGATGGTATTCTTCACGATTGTCCGAATTATCGACCATCAAATAACTGGTTCTCTTATCGGATATGAGGAGATATGGTCTCGATAGTTCAATACATGATATAAGAATACATTCTTATATCATAGTTCAATATAGGAAAATATGGTGTTATCATTTGGATGAGAAGTAGGTAAAGATTATATATGATAAGGATCAAGAATTTCAAAAGATTCCAGAGGTATTTCGAAGGCAGTTATCAAAATGTTATTTTTTATGAAGGGTTTTGAATTCATGAATTTATAATAAAGGTAAATATTATCAATGGTTGGAATTATAGGAAGAGTAAATTCTGTATTCTGAATCTATATGTCCTCGATATAGCCTTTTCGACTTGCAGTATGATCACAAAGTGCACATTTATGTTGTTTCAAATTGAAAATTAACTTAATCTATATGTTATTTGAGATCTTTTGACTTGCAGCAGATTCACACTGTTCACATTTATGTTGCTTCAAATTCAAATGAACTAAATGAATATGTTGCTGAAACTATATGTCCTTTGAGACGGATTTGTCTATTTGTATCATAATCACAATGTTCACTGTTCAACTGAAACTGTATGTTTTTTGAGATGGCCTTTTTGACTTGCAGCATATTCATTATCTTCACATTTATATTGCTTCAAAATCAAATGAACTGAATATGTATGTTTTTTGAGAGCGCCTTTTGTATTTGCAGCATATTCACACTCTTCACATTTATATTGCTTCAAATTCAAATGAACTGAATTGATATGTTGTTTGAGATTGCCTTTTTGATTTGTAGCATATTCACACTCTTCACATTTATATTGCTTCAATTTCAAATGAACTGAACCTATATGTCGTTTGAGATGGCCTTTTCGACTTGCAGTATAATCACAAATTAGACATTTATGTTGTTTCAATTTCAAATGAACTGAATGAATATGTTCCTGAAGATGGCCTTTTGTATCTGTAGCATATTCACACTGTTCACATTTATATTGCTTCAATTTCAAATGAACTGAATCTATATGTAGTTTGAGATTGTATTTTTGAGTTGCAGTATAATCACAAAATGCACATTGAAGTTGTTTCAAATTCAAATGAACTGAATATGTATGATTTTTGAGAGCGCCTTTTGTATTTGCAGCATATTCACACTGTTCACATTTATATTGCTTCAATTTCAAATGAACTGAATTTATATGTAGTTTGAGATGGCCTTTTCGACTTGCAGTATATTCACACTGTTCACATTTATGCTTCAATTTCAAATGAAGTGAATCATTATGTAATTTGAGTGGATATTTTCGAGTCGAAGCATAATCACAATGTTCACATTTATATTGTTTCAAATTCAAATGAACTGAGTCTATATGCAATTTAAGATCGCTTTTCCAACTTGTTTCATATTCACACTGTTCACATTTATATTGCTTCAATTTCAAATGAACTGAATCTATATGTTGTTTGAGATGGCCTTTTCGACTTGCAGTATATTCACACAGTTCACATTTATGTTGTTTCAATTTCAAATGAACTGAATCTATATGTTGTTTGAGATGGCCTTTTCGACTTGCAGTATATTCACACAGTTCACATTTATGTTGTTTCAATTTCAAATGAACTGAATCTATATGTGTTTTGAGATAGCTTTTTTGTCTGGCAACATATTCACAATGATCACATTTATGTTGCTTTAAATCAGTTGCATCAATATGTTGTTTGAGGTCAGTTCCTTGATTTGCAACATAAGTAGAAAGTGTCTGCTCCAAATGTTCCTGAGTTACATTTGTTACATTCGCTTTTTCCGAAACGGATTTACACATATTTTGTCTTTCATCTTGATGATGAGGGTTTTCATTTTTGAAGTTAAAGCAGTATTCAGTATCATAAAATTCTTTAGATGGGCTACCTGTGCCAATTTCAGTTAAAATTTCAAACTTCTTTCTGTCATGAATACCATTTTCATCAATGAATTGTTCAAGAATATCAATGTTTTCAAGTTTCACCTCCTCCATTTTTGAAGACCCCTGATCGTTTAGATGCTGACCCTGAAAAAATCAAGATTTAATTTAATGTTTCCAAAACAGTGTCACTTACAACGAGTAGCCAGGGGTATATAAAATATCTAGTAACATCTGGGTGCTTGAGCAACCCCTACAATTTCTAAGATGGTATGAATAACCGTTAAGAGACGTATGCGGCGTTGTCATGTTGGAATATAAATCCTAACAAAACACAACAAACAAAATACGTTCAACAGTATCACAGTGGACAACAAAACAAATTTCGGTAATTATTTAGAACTAAAAGAATCGTGTTGGAGATGTGAAAAAATTGTACTCACTAAATTTCGGTCCCAGATTACGGAAATGATTACAAGAAGTCTGCAATCCTTTTAGTTAAAAACAAAAAATCCAAAGTTTCAGTCAGGTAGGTGAGGTTATACATAGTTCTAGCCATTTTCCTATATTTTCTCAATCAATAATCCTTGGAAATGTTTTATTCATCAATTTCTGAGAGTATCCTGCAAAATAAAGCCTTCGTTTGGTCAAAATGGACGATTTTATTCATTGTTTATATTTGTTACGGCAGTCATGATAATTTGTCTTTCGGCGTATTTCGGCTGTCAATCGTCACGAATTGTGCAACTTTACCAATGTCTCAAATCGAATAACCAGTTACTTTCAAATTATTAGGATGGGATTGGGGGGAGCCCGTTTTCGTTAACTTTTTCAATATTAGTATGAAAAGAATTATAAAACAGTTTGGGTTAGGTTACATTAGGTGAGCTAAGATAGGAACAGTGCCAAGTATTACTAAGAGTGGAAATCAATCAAAAACACTTATTTTCCACTAAAAAAAGGCTCGTACGAAGAGAAATGGCCATTGAATTATGAATGCCATTTCTCTTAATATCTACAAGCCAGATATTTTTTTTGAAAAATTAGTGTTTTTGAGTGATTACCACTCTTATTAATACTTGACACTGTTCCTAGCTTAGCTAACCTAACCTAATGTAACTTAACTCAAGCTGTTCTTCAATATTCTTTTTCAATATTCTCAAGAAATATTTATTTGACGGAGCTCAAATTGTAATATTTTTCTTAGGATTTATATAGCAAATTCACTTTTTCAGAGTGCTTCACAAAAATGAGTTTGGTAGCGAAATGAAACATTTCAATTGATAACAGATTCTCGAAACAATATTTGAACTAGTCAACCTAATTTTAACTCCAAGTTTGAAACATTGGCAACGTTGCACAATTCGCAACGGTTGACAGTCGAAATACGCCGAAAGGCAAATCATGGCTGCCGTAACAAATATAAACAATGAATAAAATCGTCGATTTCGACTAAACGAAGGCTTTTTTTGCAGTATACTCTAAGAAATTGATAAATAAAACATTTACAACGAGTATTGATTGAGAAAATAGAGGAAAATTGGCTTAAACCACGTATAACTTCACCTACCTGACAGAAACTTTGGAACCTGATCGTGGAAAATAATTGTATGGTGAGTAATTATGAGAATGTATGTTCATATTCATTGACCTATGCGAGGTTCTATAAAGCCAGATTTGGACTAATTATTATTTCTATAGCATGCCTTCAGATGCCGTTCAACGTAAATGATTTTTTGGTTGATCGAGAACTTTTCTCAACAAGAAGTAGCTTCTTTGTTACTTGGAGTATTGCAAAGTGTAGTCAGCACTCGAGCCAGCAGAATGGAATTATTAACAAGCCATTAGTGCTGCTACATAATACTCTCCTGGAAGAGGTAAAAAAGGCATACAAAATGTTGCACATTCCCAGCATTAATAGCCTATTTCAGCAAGCGCAGTTTGTATCCAAATGAGTCATTTGAATACAAACTGTGAGGAACAAGGCACATAGGTAGTATTAATTGGCATTCAAAGCACCTGGAAGGATTGATTCGAAAAAGAGAACATTGTTTAAAGTATCAAGGTTTGGTGATTCAGAATGCGTCATATTATCTAAAATTGATGAAAAAACTGAATCGAAGTATTTTACTCTCGATTTTACTCAGCTACCCTATTAGTAGCTGTAGATTCTATAGTATAATAAAAGCAAATATTATGAATTTAACCTACTGCATCCGTATAAAAATCGCAGGAAAAGCATAAAAGAACATTATGAGACAGTTACTGTAATTCTCGATCACCTGGTCGGGCCTCCGGATTACTGGTCGTCCTTTGGCTCACTTTGAAGGTATACTAATTTTTTTCACTTAGAGTTCACTTCCACAAGATCAGTTATTAGGAACAGATAATTCTACGAAACTAAAATCACATTCACATATGCCCGTTTTATGAACGACATCTCATCGGCTAGAGGTTAATTGGCGTTTTCGGAAACTTACTCGATCACTAACCCGGGTTACAAATTGACAGCAATTGAACTGTTTATCCGTCAATTTGTAACCAAAAACAAATTGACAGCAATTGAACTGTTTATCCGTCAATTTGTAACCCGAGTTAGTGATCGAGTAAGTTTCCGAAAACGCCAATTATTGTTTATTGTTTACCGTAAATAGAGTAGATTTTGTACTTACCCTGTCTAATTTTCGTATTCACACTTGGATTTTCAATTTGGATGGCTTGAGCACTAATACTTGCTTTTCACCTGGTACTTGTCACAGTAAAACTTTAAGAAGTTTGCTGTTAACTAACTGACCTAATTTTTTAAGATTTCTATATAAACCCTCAGTAATTCCCCCCCCCCTCAGAATTAACCAATGGAATTCTTCTCCGTTTATTACTAAAGGAGGGATTATTCAAAAACAAAATTCTCAGAAAAAGTACTAAGAAATAAATTTCGGTTATATTTATTTAATGAGTTTTTAATATCCAAACTGTAGTGCCGACCCCGACCTTACCTTTTCTGATTCATATGCTTAAATGGAAGGTCGGTTCAGGCAATGAGTTTAAAAATACAAATAAAAATATAATAGATGTATACTCAATGGTTCAGGTTAAATTTTATTGTCATGGTACTAGCTTTGTTCAAGAGAACAATGGTACTAGACTGATAAAGGTTTCGAAAATTATTTTGAACTTTATTTTTTCTGACTTCTAAGCTTCACTGCTACACCTTTCACAGTTGTAATTCGGAAAATAAAAGTTCAATTTCAGAAAAGGGAACATGTATTTCAGAATGGTGATATGTAAATCAGAAATAAACAGAAACTGAATTTGAGAATAGTTAATTCAGTGGCGCAGCCAAAATTTTGATATGGGGGGGCTGAACTGAACAATTGTATATATAAATCCGAATAATCCGATTACAGTTTAGACAAGCATTATTCAGGGTTACACAGCAAAAAAAAAAGTTGGAAAAAGTTGATATTTGTGGCAACAGGAGTGAGAAGACTGTCACAGGGTGTGGAATTTTCTGTATTTTTTTAAATGCCTATTATTTTAAAATCATGCAACTTAGATTTCTTTATATCTTTCTGACAACCAGCATTACTTGCCCTTTCCCCCGGTTCCGGGTTGACGTCGAGTTGTGGGATACCCTGCATAACAATTGTATATATAAATCCGAATAAATATTATTATTATGATCCGATCCAAGTGAAATTTATTTTGTGAATCAAGACTGATATACTGAATGTTCATGCAAAATTTCAAGAGGATCGCATCATCAGAACCATATATTTAAAAAGTATCAGGATTTTCGTCCATGTTATCGATAGGAATATAAACAATTTATTCAGGAATTTGGACTTTAATGTTTTCGGTTAAGTTTTCTTAAATCTTCACTAACAGAAAAGAATTTCCTTTGTAACGTTGAGAAGTTGATCACACAATTTAAAATTAAAAACATAAAGAAAATTGAAACATTACAACTAGAAAAGAACACCTTGAAAAATTATAGATCTTAAAAAAATGTTTGTTAGTTTGAGATAAATTCGAGCCTTGATAAAGGATCAATGGGATCCGAAACGTTGGTGAAGATTTAAGAAAATTTAACCAAAAACATTAAAGTCCAAATTCCTGAATAAATTGTTTTTATCGTATTTTAAAATTTTTTATACATATAAGTATTTCATTTTTTGAATAATTTCCGTAATATTATTCCGATTGTGCTGAGATTCGGCATTTATTCATTCGGTATCAATCTCAAATCCCGTATAAAATTTTGAGGTAATAGTCTTACTGCTCCACCAAAGAACGTGCATTCAAAAGCTCCTGCTCAGAGTTTTTCTTAAATTTTGTTCACTTAGTTCAGTTTTTTTATCACGTTCCAATTTAAGGTTGAATTTGTGAAAGAACTGATGTTATTGCCATAGCGAAATTGTGAGATGAAATGTTTCACTTAAAACCCTGTACCTTGACCAAAAATTGAGCTATTGTAATGAATAAAGAAATAAATTGTTGAGAAAAGATCTGTTCTGATGATAAATTAATAAATCACATGGTGGAACCACTGGAACACGCCACAGTTGGGGTAAAAAACAGATTTCGTTTCACCCTGTATAAAATGACGTACGCCAAGTTTTCTTCGAATTCAAAACCGGCGATTGATTTCAGTGAACATGCTTGAAAAAAATCAATCAAATCGGACTCAGAAAAACTGATTTATGGATCAACAAATTTCATCGATTTATTTAGTGGATCGATTTTGTGAAAGTATTGAAAATTATAAATTGATTCAGAACATAAGATTGAATTTAATAAGGGTTGATTTTAAATAATTTTAAGCGGATAAACGGTTATATTTTGGCTAACAAATTGCATTCAAGCCAAAGATATTCTACAGAATTTCTTTGATTCAAGCGGTTTTGGTTATTTTGGTTCAAAGTGCTGGGCTAAACTTCTGGTTATTAGAAAAGTAAGGTTGTACGCGGCAAAGGGTATAGCCGGGTTTCAATGGTAAATCTGCCCCCGCGGCCTTTTCGATTCATATTGAGGGGATCGATTAGGCATTGAATGAAAATAATTCAGCCCACTTTGCAGCTTTTTATCTCTATCCATTTTTGAGATTTCTGTAAAAAAACTTTTTTTGTTTCTATTTTTTTTCCGCTGTGAAATCCAAAAGTTTCGAATGGTGATTTTTTCTGTTGATTCTTTGGTTTTAAAGGAATAGATGTATATTTTTTTATGAATCTCAGCTGAAAAATCGATTTTTAGAAAAAGAAATGAGATAATAGTCATTTGTTTTTGGGTGTTCTTCAAAAGTGTCCACCGCCATTTTTTGACATGAAATGTCTTCTTTGCTCCTTAACACCCTGGATTTTTAACACATTTTTAAAATTGGTGGAACATTTTGTAAAAAAAATTAAAACTGTTTTAATTTTAGGATTCAAGAGATATCCATCAAGTTTTGGTGGCGTTGTATTCATATTAGCTCCCTGAACAATATTAGTGAAAAAAACAATTGGCTATCTGTCTTAGTTTGGAAGATATGGGCCCTTAAAGTCCGAAAAATATTTCACCCGAAAGTCACTTTTCTCACTACAAAAACACTGAATTACCGCTTTATTAAGTTTAAAGCCTCTCTGAACATTTTAACATGAAGATTTGATTAATTTCATTTCAGATATATTCAATAATTATTGCAAAAACATCGAATAATTTCGAGGGAAAGCTCGCCGTTTCTTATGGTAAGTTTGGCACTACCGCGAATTATTTCGCGTGAATATGACACGATGCATACCGATAAATCCCGCTATCATTTCCTAATGTCACTCGCTGAAAGACGCGCTAATACCAAACTTACCATAAGAAACGGCGAGCTTTCCATCGAAATTTATCCATGTTTTTGCAATAATTATTGAATATAAATATATCATCACTACATAGTATAAAATAAAGTCGATTTCTCTGTCCTTATGTCCCTATGTCCCAATGTATGCTTAGATCTTTGAAACTACGCAACGGATTTGGATGCGTCTTTTTTCAATAGATAGAGTGATTCAAGAGGAAGGTTTGTAGCAAAGAAAATTCAGGAAAAATTTCAAGATATCGAGAAGAACGTAAGAAATTAATAATAATAAATTTCTGACATTTCTGAAAATTTCCTTATTTATGACATCGAATTCAATGACAACTGTCTAGTCTCCTTATGAGAGGTCAAAAAAGCTCCAGGAAATTTGCAATTTTGAGAAGAAAAACGAACAGATCCGAATCAAACAAGGTACGAATATCGTTTTTGAGTAGTTCTATAACGTTTATTGATGAAGATATATGTTCCAGGAATTCTGAAATAACCAGAAATATGTAACAAAATATTTTGGACATAGGTACGTCTGATGTAAACATTTGTTCGTTTCGAGTGGAAAACGTTATTTGAATAGGTAAGTCCATATGAAATCATCAACTTCAACGTTCATTCAACGAATTCCTAACATTTCAGCAATCAAAAGCATCATTTCAGGTCGCAGTGATATTTGAGGCTTCTACTAAACAGAATTTCTTTTTTCACTGACAAATAACGTAATGAAAACAAAATTCGGGGATTTTTCGTATTTTAGGAAAAAATACGCCAGGAAATGATATTAAACAGTATGTATTATGATAATTATCGATATTTCAATATATTTTTTCGATTTCCTGGTATATTTACATGTATTTTGATTCCTAATAAAACCCGTTGAAGTCTGCTGTAAACAGTCGTCACGTGTAACCAGCCAAGTGGTGCAACGACTAACGTGTGGACCCGGTAGTGTACCGGGTGCGAATCCCCATCGTGGCATGTTCTGTTTATTCTGCAGGATAAGAAAATTGTTTCCAGGTTCAAAGAAAGCTGATGAAAATAATTCAAAATTTTCATGTGCATGTTTTATAAAGGTACGTTTTAGATATATACAGGGTGTTTCTATAAATCTATCAATTATTTCACATTTCTACGTTATAACAGAAAGCTTTCAATGAAATTGAAGGGGCTTTTGAATTCGAGTGATTTGTTATAGGAGGTGGGATTTTAAATATAGATAGTATGCTTCGGATCCATACGGGGTGCTCCTACAAACATGTCGAATATTTTGAATTTGTGCATTATTACAGGGACATTTCAATAGAAACGAAGAAGTTTTTGAATTTCAAATGATTTACTATCGATGGTGAGATTTAAAATATATTATGCTTTGGATTTATACAGGGTGTTTCCGTAAAATGTCAAATATTGTAATTTTCTACTTCATAACACATTTTTATAACTTTCCTTATAAATGTTCAATAGACGCTCTGAGTATATACAGGGTGTGTAGTGTAGTCAGACAGATACCCAGAAATAGATCAAATATCTATGAACATCAATAACCAATGATGATCTATCGACGTATACAAAACGGTTCGAATGACCTACTATTCATCTGATCTATCGGTTCAATTGATCTACCGGTTAAATTATTCTACTTAGAAAGGTAGATCTACCGGTTTCACAAATCTACTTGAAAATGTAGATCTACTGGCCTGACTAGAAAATCATTGTTTTTCACATGGGCAGTTATACGTTGCGTGTTCACGAGTTGGGAAACCATCCGCTTTGTTTGTGTTAACGTCAGACCAAAAAACAAAAATATGGTTTACCAAGAGCACTTCACAAAAACGGATAGTTTCCGGACACGTATAACGCTTCGATTCAGTATTTACTTTGGATTCACTTTCATTTACTTAGAGAAATTCAACTAAATAACACTTCATTTTTGTAATCGAAATGAATTCATTACTGTTGTGAAATGAAATTAAAGTTTTCTTTTTCAAATATGAAAAAAAATTTTTTTCTTCATCTTTTAATCACCAAACGCAATTTTACATCAAACGAAGCCATGTGGTGGCAAGAGCGTGCCTATAAATAGCGCGTACGAGGCACCCGTGCGAAGCCGGGGCGGGTCGCTAGTCTGAAATAAAATGAATCAAATCTTCGTGTTAAAATGTTCAGAGGGGCGGTACTTTAGTGTTTTTGTAGTGAGAAAAGTGACTTTCGGGTGAAATATTTTTCGGACTTTGAGGGCCCATATCTTCCAAACTAAGACAGATAGCCAATTGTTCAGGGAGCCAATATGAAAACAACGGCACCAACATTTGATGGATATCTCTCGAATCCGAAAATTAAAACAGTTTTTATTTTTTTTTCAAAATGTTCCACCAAAATTTTAAAAATGTGAAAAAATTCCAGGGCATTAAGGAGCAAAGAAGACACTTTATGTCAAATAATGGCGGTGGACACTTTTGAAGAACACCGAAAAACAAATGATTTTTTTTTCTGAAAAACGATTTTTTATCTAAAATCCATGAAAAAGTTATATGCTTATTTCTTTAACACCAAAGAATCAACAGAAAAAATCACCATTCGAAAATGTTGGATTTCACATGAGAAAAAAATAAAAACGAAAACAAAGTTTTTTACAGAAATCTCAAAAATGGCTAAAGAAAAAAAGCGGAAAAGTTGGCAGAATTAGTTTCATTCAGTGCCTAATCGATCCCCTCAATATGAATCGAAAAGTCTGTGGGGCAGATTTACCATTGAAACCCGGGTATACCCTTTCAAAAGTTGTTGACTGACGAAGTATACTTGAAGATATGTATTCGTGAGCTTAGCCACATTGAGAAAACAATTTCAACTTCAACAATATCAATTATCGGCTGAATTTCATACATTTGGGAATTAAACTTATCTATTGAAATCTCTAAGTCAGGTTCGGAAATTAACGCATCCAAAAGCTCTGATTTGTAAATTTATTCAAAATAGAATTGGCCGGAATTCTTAAAGATTGCTGATATTGTTCGAGTTAAACCAAACATTCTTTCTCTGGATAATGGGAAAAGCTTTGTGTTAGAATTAATAGCTCTCGATTGTTAGAAAAAATTATGAATTTGTGTTAAAGTTCCCAAAACAAGTTTTATCGATAGCAAACTTTGCTACAAAAATATTTTCATCGTAACATTGAATCCACTTTTCAAACATTAATATTTTGGGATGCATGGAGTTGAACTTAAAGCATAATAATTTACATTTGCAAATCGAATTTTGTATTTATTGCATAAAAATATAACCAATATTGACAATAGACAAATAAACAGAAAATGCATTCAAGCGGATCTCAAGATCATCGATAGCAGTCTACATAATCAAAAACATGACAGAAAAGCTACCTTTTTCAAATGAACATGAAATGATTCTTTGAAACTTCTAAAATAACTTTCTGCATTTGTTGCATAATCACAAAACATCACACTTTGTTATTCAGACTTCAATCAACCGTAATGCCTAATATCATTGTTGAGACATCATTTATGATTTGAAAAGAAATTAATCTACATCTATGTTGCTTACAATTTGAATTAACTATGTATGTAATTGAATATATTGTTTGAGTATGGATTTTTTATTTGAAATATAATATCTAAGTTAGCATTCTAAAATCAAAAATGAACTCAAGCTACATGATTTTTGAAATCACTTCTTCTACTTGCAACATAATCACAAAGCACTCATACAGATTTGAAAAATTTACTCGGAAAGATAAGAAATACCGTGTTAAACTGAGAACGCTCAGATTAAAGTGGAAGCATCAAAACATCGAACAGTTGTTTATTCGATATCGCATCACATTGATGTTTCGATTCTTTTACTATTCCACTGAAACCTGATCGTCCTCAGTTTAACAAGGCAATTCCTATCTTTTCGAGTCAATTTTCTTAATACTTTTCTTCATATTTATATAGCTTCAATATTCACACTATTCACATTTAAGTTACTTCAAATTCGGATGAACTGAAGATATATGTCTCTGTATACAGTATTTTCGATTTGCAGTATAATCACAAAATGAACATTTATGTATTTTCAAATCGGAATGACATAATTCCATATGTTGTTTGAGATGACTTCCAGTTTAATCACAAACTGCACATTTATGTGGTTTCAAATCGGAATGACATAATTCCATATGTCGTCTGAGATGGCTTTTTCGACTTGCAGTATGATCACAAACTGCACATTTATGTGGTTTCAAATTAGAATGAACTAATTCTATATGTTGTTTGAGATAGCCTTTTCTACTTGAAGCATATTCACACTGTCCACATTTATGTGGCTTCGAATTCAAATGAATTGAATCTATATGTAATTTTAGACCGTCTTTTCGATTTGTAGCAGTCACAGTGTTCACATTCATATTCCTTCAAGTTTGAATGAACTGAATCTATATGTAATTTTAGATCGCTTTTTCCACGCGCAACATAGCCACACTGTTCACATTCATGTTTCTTCAAATTCAAATGAACTATACATATATATATAAAGGGATATATATATATGTAATTTTAGATCGCTTTTTCGACTTGCAGCATATTCACATTGTTCACATTTATGTTGCTTCAAATTCAAATGAACTGAATCCATATGTAATTTTAGATCACTTTTCCTACTTGCAGAATATTCACAACGTTCACATTTATATTGCTTCAAATTCAAATGAACTGAATCCATATGAGATGGCCTTTTTAGTAGCAGCATACATAATCACAAAATGCACATTCAAGTTCTTTCAAAATCTACAGATGTGGAAGAAACGGATGGAAACACAGGAGTTTCAGTTAAATTCAAGCAGGCTCGGACTCCAGTGGAACAGTGGAAGAATCGAAACCTCGGAGCGATGCGATATTGAATAAGCGGCTGGTCTGTTGGAATGGCAGTCTGTAGTGGGGAAGCGCGCAACGATCTAGGATCGAATCATTCGAATCGAAGTAGAATCAGTAACACTCCAAACAGGAGATGGATAACATCGCATGTCTATTGAAACGAAACAAATTTTTCTCCACTCTTATAGGCGCCATGAGCGGAAGTTATTTGCCTCAATAAATGAAACAAATAATTTCCTGTGAAAATAAATTCAGGTTCTTTTTCGCCATAACTGGTTTGAAAATAAAATAAATTCTACCAAAAACAAAAATAAATTCAACGAAAATAAAAAAATGAAAAAAAAACAGAAATTAATTCTACGAAAATAGAAAACAAATTAAAACATTTTAAATTGAAGACAAATTCAAATCAATGTTCAAATAATCCACCTTGTTGTGCCAAACAGTAGCCAATCTGTTATAGAGATTTAATCTCATATCTCGGAGAAGATTCGGCGTACTTGCTATTTTGGAACAAAGTTGGATTATTTTGGACCTTAATTCAATAATGTTCGTCGCTCCTTCAATTTCTTGCCCATACACCATATTTTTGAGATATCTCCAAAGAAAGAAATTATTGGGAGATAATCTGGAGATCTGGGGGCCATTTGATGGTTCCGTTTGGGTAATGAGACGGTCAGAAAAAGTCGTTCTTAGATATTGTGTGACTACGCTTGCGTTATGACTTGGGCAGCCATCCTGTTGAAACCAGATCATCAAAAAATTAATTGGTAGCTGTCGAACTGTCGGAATAATTTGATTCTGTAATAGATCCAAATATTTTGCAGCGTTTAGGTTACCATCGATGAAAATGGCCCTATCATGTATTACCACCCCATTCCTGTCCAAACATCAAGTTTTTCAGATACTGGGTACGCACAGGAATACTCAGGTGCTTATTCTCCCTAGACCAATGTCTTACTACGGATGGGTTATGTTTTCTATGCAATGAAACGATGACTTATCCGTGAATAAGATATTGCTCAGAAAAGAACTACTCTCATTCTCTTTTTCCATCATATTTTCACAGAATTCCATTCTTTTGAAATGGTCTTCTGGAAAAATTTCCTGAGAGGTTTGCACCTCATAACATTTGTAAACATTTCTTTTCAAAATATTCCGAACAGTTCTATCGCCCAAATCGACTTGCTGGGCAATTTTTCTGCTAGAACAAGGTGCATTGGTTTCAACAGCAGCACACACACATCCACTTCTCTTGCCAACTTGTTCACTCCACGATTTTCACTGACAGTCTTCGGTGGTTTATTACAATTCTGCAATGAAGGCATGTTCGTAAACAACCACATTGCTCGAACTTCTTGACTATTTTGGAAATAGCGAACGTGAAGGTATCGGCCTATCTTCAAAAGCAACAATAAACGAATTTATTGTCTCCGCAATTGATTGACCACCGAAATACCATTTTATTATTTGAATTTTCTCTTCAACCGTATACATTTTGATTTCCTCCTCAGAATCTAATTTATTTTCAACCGCATATGTAATTTGTGAACAAGTTCTTCAGTCGGAGCATAATCACAACGTTCACAATTTATATTGCTTCAAATTCGAATGAACTGATTCCATATGTTGTTTTAGATGGCTTTCTTGGCTGGCAACATATTCACAATGCTCACATTTATGTTCTTTC
>CM024240.1:14631228-14684064 GCA_013421045.1 Propylea japonica | reverse complement strand
CATCCCCATGCTAAGGAATTATGACTTTTATCAAATGCAAGGTATTTATGTAGCAGATATTTCTAGAAAATTTCATTCTGGTACACGAAGTCCTTCATAGGAAAACTGCCCGAATAGTGATGAAAGGGTGGTTTTCACCCCCTCATCCCCATGCTAAGAATTAAGTTGTATCAATTGAAAGGTATTCAATTAGCAGATATTTCCTGAAAATTTTATTCTGTACACGAAGTCCTTCATAGAAAAACTGCCCAATAGTGATAAAGGGGTGGTTTTCACCCCTCATCCCAACGCTAAGGAATTATGACTTATATCAAATGAAAGGTATTCAATCAGCAGATATTTCCTGAACATTTCATTCTGGTATACGAAGTCCTTCATAGAAAAACTGCCAGAATAGTGATAAGGGGTGGTTTCACCCCCCTCAGCAGCCCACGCTGAGGAATTATGACTTATATCAATTGAAAGATCCAATTAGCAGATATTTCCTGAAAATTTCATTCTGGTACACGAAGTCCTCCATAGATAAACTGCCCGAATAGTGATAAAGGGGTGGTTTTCACCCCCTCAACCCATGCTAAGGAATCATGACTCATATCTAATGAAAGGTATTTATGTAACAGATATTTCCTGAAAATTTCATTTTGGTACACGAAGTACTTCATAGAAAAACTGCCCGAATAAAGATAAAAGGGTGGTTTTCACCCCCTCACCACATGCTTACGAATTATGACTTATATCAAATGCAAGGTATTTATGTAGCAGATATTTCCAGAGAATTCCATTCTGGTACACGAAGTCCTTCATAGGAAAACTGCCCGAATAGTGATGAAAGGGTGGTTTTCACCCCCTCATCCCCATGCTTAGAAATTATGTTTGATATCAAATGAAAGGTATTTATGTAGCAGATATTTCCTGAAAATTTCATTCTGGTACACACGAACCCTCATAGAAAACTGCCTGAATAGTGATAAGCGGTGGTTTTCACCCCCTCATCCCAATGCTGAGAAATTATGTTTGATATCAATTGAAAAGTATCCAATTAGCAGATATTTCCTGAACATTTCATTCTGGTACACGAAGTCCTTCATAGAAAAACTGCCCGAATAGTGGTAAAGGGGTGGTTTTCACCCCCTCATCCCCATGCTAAGGAATTATGACTTATATCGAACGAAAGGTATCTATGTGGCAGATATTTCCTGGAAATTTCTCTCTGGTACACGAAGTCCTTCATAGAAAAGCTGCCAGAATAGTGATAAAGGGGTGGTTTTCACCCCTTCATCTCCATGCTAAGAAATTATGACTTATATCAAATGAAAGGTATTCAATCAGCAGATATTTCCTGAACATTTTATTCTTGTATACGAAGTCCTTCATGAAAAAACTGCCCGAATAGTGATAAAGGGGTGGTTTTCACCCACTCAACCCCACCCTAAGGAATTATGACTTATATCAATTGAAAGGTATCCAATTAGCAGATATTTCCTGAAAATTTCATTCTGGTACACGAAGTCCTTCATAGAAAACTGCCCGAATAGTGATAAAGGGGTGGTTTTCACCCCCTCAACCCATGCTTAGGAATCATGACTCATATCTTATGAAAGGTATTTATGTAGCAGATATTTCCTGAAAATTTCATTTTGGTACACGAAGTCCTTCATAGAAAAACTGCCCGAATAGTGATAAAGGGGTGGTTTTCACCCCCTCATCCCCATGCTAAGGAATTATCCTTTTATCAAATGCAAGGTATTTATGTAGCAGATATTTCTAGAAATTTCATTCTGGTACACGAAGTCCTTCATAGGAAAACTGCCCGAATAGTGATGAAAGGGTGGTTTTCACCCCCTCATCCCCATGCTAAGAAATTATGTTTGATATCAATTGAAAGGTATTCAATTAGCAGATATTTCCTGAAAATTTTATTCTGGTACACGAAGTCCTTCATAGAAAAACTGCCCGAATAGTGATAAAGGGGTGGTTTTCACGCCCTCATCCCAACGCTAAGGAATTATGACTTATATCGAATGAAAGGTATGTATGTAGCAGATATTTCCTGAAAATTTCATTCTGGTACACGAATCCCTTCATAGAAAAACTGTCCGAATAGTGATAAAGGGGTGGTTTTTCACCCCCTCTTCCCCATGCTAAGAAATTATGTTTGATATCAATTGAAAGGTATTCATTAGCAGATATTTCCTGAACATTTCATGCTGGTACACGAAGTCCTTCATAGAAAAACTGCCTGAATAGTGATAAAGGGGTGGTTTTCACCCCCTCATCCCCACGCTAAGGAATTATGACTTATATCGAATGAAAGGTAATTATGTAGCAGATATTTCCTGAAAATTTCATTCTGGTACACGAAGTCCTTCATAGAAAAACTGTCAGAAAAGTGATAAAGGGGTGGTTTTCACCCCTTCATCCCCATGCTAAGAAATTATGACTTGAATCAAATGAAAGGTATTCAATCAGCAGATATTTCCTGAAAATTTCATTCTGGTACACGAAGTCCTTCATAGAAAAACTGCCAGAAAAGTGATTAAGGGGTGGTTTTCACCCCCTCATCCCCACGCTAAGGAAATATGACTAATATCAAATGAAAGGTATTTATGTAGCAGATATTCCTGAAAATTTCATTCTGGTACACGAAGTCCTTCATAGAAAACTGCCCGAATAGTGATAAAGGGCGGTTTTCACCCCTCTTCCCCATGCTAAGAAATTATGTTTGATATCAAATGAAGGTATTGAATTAGCAGATTTTCCTGAAAAATCATTCTGGTCTGGTACAGAAGTCCTTCATATTAAAACTCCGACTATGTACTTTCAAATGGAAGGTATTCATATAGCAGATCATCGTGTAAATTACATGTTCCTAAATGAACTAGTATTCATGAAATGGGTGAAACAGTAAAGAAATTGAAAAACAATAAAGTGAAAGCAGAGAATAATATTAATCGATATATGTCAATCGTATGGGACAAGAGATGGCGTCTTCGGTATTTTTAACATGCATTCAGTGTCTTTCAGTGTTACTGCTATGGCATTGTTGTGTGGGATTATACCTTTAAGAGGACGCCGTTTCGCATTAAGTCCCAAGAAAATACTCCTATCATTCAGAGCTAACCTGTGCTGATGAGTCCTAATAAGGACGAAATGGCCATCCATAGGTGCTCAGATTGATACCACTTCCTTGCACTTTGTCTCGAACAAGGACGAAGTTAGCTCCGAAGTATGAGTTTAATATTAGTTGATTTATATCGATTAATATTATTCTCTGCTTTCACTTTATTGTTTTTCAATATTCATGGCGATGTACGCATTAAACCTCTTTTCTATTAAAAATATTGTTAATCGTTCACTCCTCCTTCTTTATTCAGATTCGTACAGCGTCGATTTCGTATATTCTTCAGAATATCCAGTAACTAGATTACATTCAATGCTGAAGTCGATTCTTTCATCGAATCCCTGTTATTGAAATGTATTGGGTGTTAGACGAACGCCCATGGGCGTTCGGGAGTACTCGGGAATTTCACATGCCAACTTTACAAGCTATCTTCACGCTGCTCATTTATTCAAATTTTATGGTTGAGTTGTTGTTTTGATTTCGGAAATTCTTGCACTTAAGATTTCAAGAGATATTGGAAATGAATACTATAAGCTGAAATAGCTGGTTTAAAAGTTAATCCGATATAATCAAAATGAAGTATGCATCAAGAAGAGATTATTCTCTTTTATTTTATCACCAGCAAATTTGGATAAGTCAATAATTGCATTGGAAATACAACTGGTATTGAAAAGTGAGTTATATTTTTCTTCATTTAATACAGCAGCTTTTTTGAAAATTTCCAATGGTATATCTACTCGTTTCTTTAATACAATAGCTTATTTCAAAGGTTTGAATGCTAGATCTCGTACTTGCAAAAATTCAGTGGTTAGTTTACCAGTGGCGGCATAGGTCATTCTGAAAATAGAAAAGGGCTATATCTTCTTATTTAGGCCGAATCGGAAAAAATGGTAGAAAAAAAAAGTGTTTCTTTTGACCCCAGGAATATTCCGTTAAAATATATGTACAAGTCAAAGACTCACCCTGTATAATATAGATAGGTCAAAATAGATATAGGTTGAAATAGAAATAGGTTGAATAAAGTTAATTAGATTAGTTAGGAATAACTTTCAAAAAGCCATAGTGCTTTTTAGTGGATCAATATAAAAAAATTAGAAAACTAATATTACCTAAATGCAAATAAACAAGTGAAGTTATCGAAAGATTGTTGGGACGACCTCGCTATCGCAGCAACTTTTACAAAAATATGAAATAAAACATCAATGCTATCTTGGGTGTGATGCACCGATGAAAATTTTCAATATCAACTCTAATTATCTCCTTTCACATTAAAATTCAACATGACTATCAAAATGATACACTCCTTATTGAATAAGATACCACTGCACAAGAGAAAATATACGCAGAATTTCTCGACCTACTGGGAAATCAAGATGTTCAACGAATTGCCAGAGGATGTGAGAAATCTACCGGAAAGAGGGTTCTTGAGAAGAATAAAAGATCTGCTGGTCAATAATGCTTTCTATTCAGTGGAAGAATTTTTGTGTTTTAATATGTCTTATTAGAGATACGTTTAGACTAACCATGTAAATTATTGATGGCAATAAATTACTTATTACTTATGCCTGGTCAAGCTTAGTTTTTGCAAGGTATGTACATAGATCAACCAGTTTTTTCAAACCCTCATATGAAAAAGATATTTGCTTTGCAAATTTCGATCGAAATCTTGAATCTTGAAATAATTTTAATTTTCATACGAAAAATGAGATTAGGTGATTTGAAGAAAAATAACTGTAGCTGATTACTGATTGACTATAAAAAAATAATTTCTGGATTTCCCTGGAAAGCCAACTTCAAGGAAATGCTTGGACCATCATAATATCCAAACTAATTTACTGATATTATTGAAAATTGGGAAGTTATTGGCGCGTACTAAGGTCGAGTCAGAAAGATATCAATTATTCCATTATTCCAGGGGCGGACTCATTAATCTTCATTTAAAGTGTTCAGGTAGAAAAACACCTATTTTAAATTACAAATAATTGATTCGCTTTTCAGAAAGAAGCTAAATTATGCATAAATTGTGGTATCGCTTAATGTTCTCACATCAACAATTATTATTTCATGAATTTTTGAATTGAGATAAAGTTCAAAAAATTAAATTTGTTCACCTGAACAAGACTAAGATATTATTTAGATTCATGGGGATAATCGTTTACAGATCCTAGTTTCCATCAGAGAAAGCTTTTAAAAAGACTGGTGTGCCTTCCAAAAATCTTCTTGTTGGATGTACTATCAAAAAGGAACAACCAGAATGTTCTACGTGGTTCAAGTAGTAGAACTGAAAGGTTGGGACAAAGAAGTAAAAAAAAAGAAAAACCCACTAACGAATGATCTTGTGAAAAGAAAAAGTACTGTTTCAATGTAATAAAATAATGGTCATTCAACTGTTCAATAAATAAAATTGGTTTCCTTAATTACTTCAACTTAACCTAATCCATCTTTCACTATGGTTAAATTAAAATGGAACAAATGATGACACCTACCGTCTTTACAGAAAATTTAAATAAATATACATAGTAATACACTCGTTCACTATAGATGTCTGAAGCAATATACACACAAACAATACGACAAAATCCTTCCATGTCAATATTAACAGTTCTACGAATGCCCACTGTGTCGCTGCATTCTAATTTTCAGTACAGTGACTATATTACCATATGGTAATAGTCACTATAGTCATTCTAATTTTCAGATGCCTATATCTTGTTATGGAAGTTTCTTCTTTTCAATATTCCAATTGAATTTTCTATGGTTCTGTTTACGCTATGGCGATGGACACAAAATTTAGGTTGACGCTTATTATGAGATCTTGCATGTTGCCGGACGGACAGCCCCTTGGACAGAATTGAATTAGGCCACGAATTCGTCATCAGCGAGTCGAACCCTATCGTTTAAGACCATGAATAAAAGCAGAACTTCAAGGAATACCGCATTAGACTCTCATATAAATGACTATGAATTAATAACGCTCGACCTTCGTTAACGAGATGCCACTAATTTATCTCTTAAGCCTTGTTTGCACTACTTAAGTAGTAAGTTTAGTAGCGAGAAATTTAGTAGCTATAGTCCATCCAATCGTTCTCACTTTGTTCGAATACATTTCACAAATGAGTAGAGCTTCGAACGATTCTCGCAACACACGAATTCTGACGTGATTTCTTCGGCCCAGCGAAACGACATCGCCACGGCAAATGATATTACTAATGCGTTCCACTAAACTGATCGGTTCGGACTGAGAACCCTGATTGGCATGATTGTGGACAAGTGTCAAGTGATCACTAGTCGAGAATACGGCACCTGACAGTCTGCGAGCGAGTGAAGCGTATCGTGTTATGGGGTAATCTACTTGCCCGATAATATAGCACCAATTGGGTTGACTCGACTTAACTACTCACTAATCTATTCGACTAAATTCTTGGTGTTCTCACAAGTTCAGCAACTAAATTTCTCGCTACACGCTAAACTAACAGCGTAGTGCCCACAAGAATGCACCTAAGTGCTTCTGGCGCACTATTTGCTGAGTGATAGAAATGTCGTCTATGCGTGTGAAAAATATCTTTGATGTGAGATTTTTTTGGACCGACTTTTCGCACTATAGACCTGTAGCACTGAATATAGTGAACTGTATCTGATGCCTTGATTCGAGGGCTTTATTATTTTAAATCATGAACCAAATAAGAACAGGAAAATTTGTGGTAAACTACCCCCGTTGGTAGATCTTCGGATGACAAAAAACAAAGTTTTTCTTTGGAGATCTGGGGATACTGAAACCGTCTTCTTCAGTGTGTTCGGAAGCAAAATTAAAGAACTAATTATTATTGAATATACGAGGTCTGTCAATTATATTCCCGGAAAAGTGCTCGGACGGTCCGGAATATACATAAATTCTTAAATTAAGTTATAATCCTTCGCAGTAGTCTCCCTCTAGCTCGATGCACCGGCTCCACCGTTGGATCCACGATTGGAAGCACCCCCTGAAGCCCTCCAAAGATAGGTCCCTCAGCACCCGTGTCGTGACACTTTGCAACCTAGCTATGTGAAGTTGGCACCCCCAAATTCGAATTTCGACGCGAAAATTTCAGGATCGTCTGTCCATCGTAGGCCCACGTTTGCCCACCCTTTTTTTCATTTGTCCAGGCATCGTTCGAGAGATATTGGGAAAGATAAATTTTCAGTCACTTTTTCAGCAGCACCCCCAAATTGCAAAATATATTTTTTATGGCTTAGATAGTTTGTCCATCGTAGGCCCACGTTTGCCAACCCAATATTTTCATTTGTCCACCCCCCAGAACTGTGGAAATCGACTCATCAAATTTTCGGAACGTGTAAAGTTTGGCACCACCAAATTCGAATTTCGACGCGAAAATTTCAGGATCGTTTGTCCATCGTAGGTCCACGTTTGCCCATCCAATTTTTCATTTGCCCACCCCCAGAACTGTAGAAATGGACCCTTCAAATTAACGGAAAGTGTGAACTAGGCACCCCCAAATTCGAATTTTATCGCCAAAATTTCAGGATCGTTTGTCCATCGTAGGTCCACGTTTGTCCACCTAATAATTTCATTTGTCCACCCCTAGAATGGTAAAAATCGACCCTTCAAATGTTTGTAAATTGTGAAGTTGGCACCCTCAAATTCCATTGTTCATGCCAAAATTTCAGGATCTTTTGTCCATCGTAGGTCCACGTATGTCCATTGCTTACCCTTTTCTTTCATTCGTGCAGGAATCGTACGAGAGATATGGAAAAAGAAGTTATTGCCGACCAATTTTTATGTAGGAACTAGGAACACATATCGTTAAAAAAACATACATAGATCGCTTATCGTCGTTGTTGAGATCAAAGATGCCGACTATTTCTTTTATTGTAGAATAGTTCGCCACATGTGTCGGTGCGTCTTTGATGAAAAATATTCCGCACTCACAAACACGAGCCGACAGACCCTTTCTATGAAGATCGAAAACTTTTTCCAGTTGGTTGAAAGATTCCTTCCAGTTCAAATTAGAATATTTTACAAAATTGGATAGTGTAGAAGAATTTTAAGTTTATCAAGATCAAAGGATAATATCTTTCCCAATATCTCTCGAACGATTCCTGGACAAATGAAAAAAAAAGGTGGCAAACGTGGGCCTACGATGGACAAACGATCCTGAAATTTTCGCGTCCAAATTCGAATTTGGGGTTGCCAATATAATAAAGATAAAATAAAAAAAAGATAAAAGGGTGGTTTTCACCCCCTCATTCCCATGCTAAGGAATTATGACTTATATCAAATGCAAGGTATTGATGTAGTAGATATTTCCAGAAAATTTCATTCTGGTACAACGAAGTCCTTCATAGGAAAACTGCCCGAATAGTGATGAAAAGGTGGTTTTCACCCCCTCATCCCCATGCTTAGAAATTATGTTTGATATCAATTGAAAGGTATTCAATTAGCAGATATTTCCTGAAAATTTTATTCTGGTACACGAAGTCCTTCATAGAAAACTGCCCGAAAAAGATAACAGGGTGGTTTTCACCCCTCATCCCCATGCTAAGAATTATGACTTATATCAAATGCAAGGTATTGATGTAGCAGATATTTCCAGAAAATTTCATTCTGGTACACGAAGTCCTTCATAGGAAAACTGCCCGAATAGTGATGAAAGGGTGGTTTTCACCCCCCCATCCCCATGCTAAGAAATTATGTTTTGATATCAATTGAAAAGTATTCAATAAGCAGATATTTCCTGAACATTTCATTCTGGTACACAAGTCCTTCATAGAAAAACTGCCCGAATAGTGGTAAAGGGGTGGTTTTCACCCCCTCATCCCCATGCTAAGGAAATATGACTTATATCAAACGAAAGGTATCTATGTAGCAGATATTTCCTGAAAATTTCTCTCTGGTACACGAAGTCCTTCATAGAAAAACTGCCAGAATAGTGATAAAGGGGTGGTTTTCACCCCTTCATCTCCATGCTAAGAAATTATGACTTATATCAAATGAAAGGTAATCAATCAGCAGATATTTCCTGAACATTTCATTCTGGTATACGAAGTCCTTCATAAAAAAACTGCCCGAATAGTGATAAAGCGGTGGTTTTCACCCACTCAACCCCACGCTAAGGAATTATGACTTATATCAATTGAAAGGTATCCAATTAGCAGATATTTCCTGAAAATTTCATTCTGGTACACGAAGTCCTTCATAGAAAAACTGCCCGAATAGTGATAAAGGGGTGGTTTTCACCCCCTCAACCCATGCTTAGGAATCATGACTCATATCTTATGAAAGGTATTTATGTAGCAGATATTTCCTGAAAATTTCATTTTGGTACACGAAGTCCTTCATAGAAAAACTGCCCGAAAAAAGATAACAGGGTGGTTTTCACCCCCTCATCCCCATGCTAAGGAATTATGACTTATATCAAATGCAAGGTATTGATGTAGCAGATATTTCCAGAAAATTTCATTCTGGTACACGAAGTCCTTCATAGGAAAACTGCCCGAATAGTGATGAAAGGGTGGTTTTCACCCCCTCATCCCCATGCTAAGAAATTATGTTTGATATCAATTGAAAGGTATTCAATTAGCAGATATTTCCTGAAAATTTTATTCTGGTACACGAAGTCCTTCATAGAAAAACTGCCCGAATAGTGATAAAGGGGTGGTTTTCACGCCCTCATCTCCAACGCTAAGGAATTATGACTTATATCAATGCAAGGTATTGATGTAGCAGATATTTCCAGAAAACATCATTCTGGTACACGAAGTCCTTCATAGAAAACTGCCCGAATAGTGATAAAGGGTGGTTTTCACACCCTCATCCCCATGCTAAGAAATTATGTTTGATATCAATTATTTGAAATTTTCAGGAAATATCTGCTACATAAATACCTTTCATTTGATATAAGTCATAATTCCTTAGCATGGGGATGAGGGGGTGAAAACCACCAATTGAAAGGTATTCAATTAGCAGATATTTCCTGAACATTTCATTCTGGTACACGAAGTCTTTCATAGAAAAACTGTCAGATTAGTGATAAAGGGGTGGTTTTCACCCCTTCATCCCCATGCTGAGAAATTATGACTTATATCAAATGAAAGATATTCAATCAGCAGATTTTTCCTGAAAATTTCATTCTGGTATACGAAGTGCTTCATAGAAAAACTGCCCGAATAGTGATAAAGGGGTGGTTTTCACCCTCTCATCCCCACGCTAAGGAAATATGACTAATATCAAATGAAAGGTAATTTATGTAGCAGATATTTCCTGAAAATTTCATTCTGGTACACGAAGTCCTTCATAGAAAAACTGCCCGAATAGTGAAAAAAGGGCGGTTTTTCACCCCCTCTTCCCCATGCTAAGAAATTATGTTTGATATCAAATGAAAGGTATTGAATTAGCAGATTTTTCCTGAAATTTCATTCTGGTCTGGTACAGGAAGTCCTTCATATCAAAACTCCGACTATGTACTTTCAAATGGAAGGTATTCATATAGCAGATCATCGTGTAAATTACATGTTCCTAAATGAACTAGTATTCATGAAAATGGGTAAAACAGTAAAGATATTGAAAAACAATAAAGTGAAAGCAGAGAATAATATTAATCGATATATGTCAATCGTATGGGACAAGAGATGGCGTCTTCGGTATTTTTAACATGCATTCAGTGTCTTTCAGTGTTACTGTTATGGCATTGTTTTGTGGGATAATACCTTAAAGAGGACGCCGTTTCGCATTAAGTCCCAAGAAATACCTCCTATCATTCAGAGCTAACCTGTACTGATGAGTCCTAATAAGGACGAAATGGCCATCCATAGGTGCTCTGATTGATACCACTTCCTTGCATTTTGTCTGGAACAAGGACGAAGTTAGCTCCGAAGTATGAGTTTAATATTGGTTGATTTATATCGATTAATATTATTCTCTGCTTTCACTTTATTGTTTTTCAATATTCATAGCGATGTACGCATTAAACCTCTTTTCTAGTAAAAATATTGTTAATCGTTCACTCTTCCTTCTTTATTCAGATTCGTACCGCGTCGATTTCGTATATTCTTCAGAATATCCAGTAACTAGATTACATTCAATGCTCAAGTCGATTCTTTCATCGAATCCCTGTATTTATAATGTATTGGGTGTTAGACGAACGCCCATGGGCGTTCGGGAGTACTCGGGAATTTCACATGCCAACTTTACATGCTATCTTCACGCTGGTCATTTATTCAAATTTTATGGTTGAGTTGTTGTTTTGATTTCGGAAATTCTTGCACTTAAGATTTCAAGAGATATTGGAAATGAATACTATAAGCTGAAATAGCTGGTTTAAAAGTTAATCCGATATAATCAAAATGAAGTATGCATCAAGAAGAGATTATTCTCTTTTATTTTATTACCAGCAAAATTTGGATAAGTCAATAATTGCATTAGAAATACAACTGGTATTGAAAAAGTGAGTTTATATTTCTTCATTTGATACAGCAGCTTTTTTGAAAATTTCCAATGGTATATCTACTCGTTTCTTTAATACAATAGCTTATTTCAAAGGTTTGAATGCTAGATCTCGTACTTGCAAAAATTCAGTGGTTAGTTTACCAGTGGCGGCATAGGTCATTCTGAAAATAAAAAAGGGCTATATCTTCTTATTTAGGCCGAATCGGAAAAAATGGTAGAGAAAAAAAAGTGTTTCTTTTGACCCCAGGATTATTCCGTTAAAATATTTGTACAAGTCAAAGACTCACCCTGTATAATATAGATAGGTCAAAATAGATATAGGTTGAAATAGAAATAGGTTGAATTAGAAATATGTTGAATAAAGTTGGCGGGTACGTAGGTTTAATTAGATTAGTTAGGAATAACTTTCAAAAAGCCATAGTGCTTTTTAGTGGATCAATATAAAAAAATTAAAAAAACTAATATTACCTTAATGCAAATAAACAAGTGAAATTATCGAAAGATTGTTGGGACGACCTCGCTATCGCAGCAACTTTTACAAAAATATGAAATTAAACATCAATGCTATCTTGGGTGTGATGCACCGATGAAAAATTTTCAATATCAACTCTAATTATCTCCTTTCACATAAAAATTCAACATGACTATCAAAATGATACACTCCTTATTGAATAAGATCCCACTATGCCTGGTCAAGCTTAGTTTTTGCAAGGTATGTACATAGATCAACCAGTTTTTTCAAAACCCTCATATGAAAAATATTTGCTTTGCAAATTTCGATCGAAATCTTGAAACTTGAAATAATTTTAATTTTCATACGAAAAAATGAGATTAGGTGATTTGAAGAAAAATAACTTGTAGCTGATTACTGATTGACTATAAAAAAATAATTTCTGGATTTCCCTGGAAAGCCAACTTCAAGGAAATGCTTGGACCATCATAATATCCAAACTAATTTACTGATATTATTGAAAATTGGGAAGTTATTGGCACGTACTAAGGTCGAGTCAGAAAGATATCAATGTTTTCATTATTCCAGGGGCTGACTCATTAATCTTCATTTAAAGTGTTCAGGGTAGAAAAACACCTATTTCAAATTACAAATAATTGATTCGCTTTTCAGAAAGAAGCTAAATTATGCATAAATTTGTGGTATTGCTTAATGTTTTCACATCAACAATTATTATTTCATGAATTTTTGAATTAGGATAAAGTTCAAAAAATTAAATTTTTTCACCTGAACAAGACTTAGATATTATATTAGATTCATGGGGATAATCGTTTACAGATCCTAGTTTCCATCAGAGAAAGCTTTCAAAAAAGACTGGTGTGCCTTCCAAAAATCTTCTTGTTGGATCTACTATCAAAAAGGAACAACCAGAATGTTCTACGTCGTTCTAGTAGTAGAACTGAAAGGTTGGGACAAAGAAGTAAAAACAAAGAAAAACCCACTGACGAGTGATCTTGTGAAAAGAAAAAGTACTGTTTCAATGTAATAAAATAATGTTCATTCAACTGTTCAATAAATAAAATTGTTTTCCTTAATTACTTCAACTTAACCTAATCCATCTTTCACTATGGTTAAATTAAAATGGAACAAATGATGACACCTACCGTCTTTACAGAAAATGTAAATAAAATATACATAGTAATACACTCGTTCACTATAGATGTCTGAAGCAAATATACACACAAACAATACGACAAAATCCTTCCATGTCAATATTAACAGTTATACGAATGCCCACTGTGTCGCTGCATTCTAATTTTCAGTACAGTGACTATATTACCATATGGTAATAGTCACTATAGTCACTGTAATTTTCAGATGCCTATATCTTGTTATGGAAGTTTCTTTCTTTTCAATATTCCAATTGAATTTTCTATGGTTCTGTTTACGCTATGGCGATGGACACAAAATTTAGGTTGACGCTTATTATGAGATCTTGCATGTTGCCGGACGGACAGCCCCTTGGACAGAATTGAATTAGGCCACGAATTCGTCATCAGCGAGTCGAACCCTATCGTTTAAGACCATGAATAAAAGCAGAACTTCAAGGAATAACGCATTAGACTCTCATATAAATGACTATGAATTAATAACGCTCGACCTTCGTTAACGAGATGCCACTAATTTATCTCTTAAGCCTTGTTTGCACTACTTAAGTAGTAAGTTTAGTAGCGAGAAATTTAAGAGCTATAGTCCATCCAATCGTTCTCACTTTGTTCGAATACATTTCACAAATGAGTAGAGCTTCGAACGATTCTCGCAACACACGAATTCTGATGTGATTTCTTCGGCCCAGCGAAACGACATCGCCACGGCAAATGATATTACTAATGCGTTCCACTAAACTGATCGGTTCGGACTGAGAAACCTGATTGGCATGATTGTGGACAAGTGTCAAGTGATCACTAATCGAGAATACGGCACCTGACAGTCTGCGAGCGAGTGAAGCGTATCGTGTTATGGGGTACTCTACTTGCCCGATAATATAGCACCAATTGGGTTGACTCGACTTAACTACTCACTAATCTATTCGACTAAATTCTTGGTGTTCTCACAAGTTCAGCAACTAATTTCTCGCTACACGCTAAACTAACAGCGTAGTGCCAACAAGAATGCACCTAAGTGCTTCTGACGCACTATTTGCTGAGTGATAGAAATGTCGTCTATGCGTGTGAAAAATATCTTTGATGTGAGATTTTTTGGACCGACATTTCGCACTATAGGCCTGTAGCACTGAATATAAGTGAACTGTATCTGATGGCCTTGATTCGAGGGCTTTATTATTTTAAATCATGAACCAAATAAGAACAGGAAAATTTGTGGTAAACTACTACCCCGTTGGTAGATCTTCGGATGACAAAAAACAAAGTTTTTCTTTGGAGATCTGGGGATACTGAAACCGTCTTCTTTAGTGTGTTCGGAAGCAAAATTGAAGAACTAATTATTATTGAATATACGAGGTCTGTCAATTATATTCCCGGAAAAGTGCTCGGACGGTCCGGAATATACATAAATTCTTAAAATTAAGTTATAATCCTTCGCAGTAGTCTCCCTCTAGCTCGATGCACCGGCTCCACCGTTGGATCCACGATTGAAAGCACCCCCTGAAGCCCTCCAAAGATAGGTCCCTCAGGATCGTTTGTCCATCGTAGGCCCACGTTTGCCCACCCTTTTTTTCATTTGTCCAGGCATCGTTCGAGAGATATTGGGAAAGATAAATTTTCAGTCACTTTTTCAGCAGCACCCCCAAATTGCAAAAATATATTTTTTATGGCTTAGATCGTTTGTCCATCGTAGGCCCACGTTTGCCAACCCAATATTTTTCATTTGTCCACCCCCAGAACTGTAGAAATCGACCCATCAAATTTTCGGAACGTGTAAAGTTGGCACCACCAAATTCGAATTTCGATGCGAAAATTTCAGGATCGTTTGTCCATCGTAGGTCCACGTTTTGCCCATCCAATATTTTCATTTGCCCACCCCCAGAACTGTAGAAATGGACCCTTCAAATTTTCGGAAAGTGTGAACTATTCACCCCCAAATTCGAATTTTATCGCCAAAATTTCAGGATCGTTTGTCCATAGTAGGTCCACGTTTGTCCACCTAATAATTACATTTGTCTACCCCTAGAATGGTAAAAATCGACCCTTCAAATGTTTGTAAATTGTGAAGTTGGCACCCTCAAATTCCATTGTTCATGCCAAAATTTCAGGATCTTTTGTCCATCGTAGGTCCACGTATGTCCATTGCTTACCCTTTTCTTTCATTCGTGCAGGAATCGTGCGAGAGATATAAAAAAAGAAGTTATTGCCGACCAATTTTTTTGTAGGAACTAGGAACACATATCGTTAAAAAAACATACATAGATCGCTTATCGTCGTTGTTGAGATCAAAGATGCCGACTATTTCTTTTATTGTAGAATAGTTCGTTACATATGTCGGTGCGTCTTTGATGAAAAATATTCCGCACTCACAAACACGAGCCGACAGACCCTTTCTATGAAGATCGAAACTTTATCCAGTTGGTTGAAAGATTCCTTCCAGTTCAAATTAGAATATTTTACAAATTGGATAGTGTAGAAGAATTTTAAGTTTATCAAGATCAAAGGATAATATCTTTTCCAATATCTCTCGAACGATGCCTGGACAAATGAAAAAAAAAAGGTGGGCAAACGTGGGCCTACGATAGACAAACGATCCTGAAATTTTCGCGTCGAAATTCGAATTTGGGGTGCCAACTTCACACGTTCCGAAAATTTGAAGGGTCGATTTCTACAGTTCTGGGGGTGGGCAAATGAAAATATTGGATGGGCAAACGTGCACCTACGATGGACAAACGATCCTGAAATGTTCGCGTCGAATTCGAATTTGGGGGTGCCAACTTCACACGTTCCGAAAATTTGAATGGTCGATTTCTACAGTTCTGGGGGTGGACAAATGGAAATATTGGGTGGGCAAACGTGGGCTTACGATGGACAAACGATCTAAGCCATAAAATATTCATTTTTGCAATTTGGGGTGCTACTAAAAAAAGTGAGGTGAAATTCATCTTTCCCAATATCTCTCGAACGATGCCTGGACAAATGAAAAAAAGGGTGGGCAAACGTGGGCCTACGATGGACAAACGATCCTGAAATTTTGGCATCAAAAATCGAATTTGGGGGTGCCAACTTCACATAGCTTTTGCAGCTCCTCTACGCGCCGTCGCATCGGTTGTCCTTGAGGTAGGACTTCAATTGTGGAAAGAGATGAAAGTCGCAGGGGGCCAGTTCCGGGCTGTAGGGGGGATGCGGAAGCGTTGGAATGCCGTTTTTGGTAAAAAAATCGCGAACTGCGAATGAGGAGTGGGCTGGAGCGTTGTCGTGATGCAGCACCTATCCACGTTCGGCCAATTCCGGCCGTGCACGAAACACACGGGACTTCAGACGTTTCAAAACTTCAATGTAGAACTTCCCATTGACTGTCTGACCTGCTGGAACGTATTCGTGGTGTACAAGTCCATTAATATCGAAGAATGCGATGAGCAAAGATTTCACTTTTGATTTCGACATTCTGGCTTTTGTGGGGCGCTTTGCCCTCCTCTTCCACCCACTGCATGCTCTGTCGTTTGGTCTCAGGGTCATACATCATACATAACACCCAAGACTTGTCTCCGGTATAACATTTGACATCTAGTCCTCTCCTTCCTCCTCAATTCGAAAAATCATGTCTTCACAGATGGAGAAACGAAGCTCTTTCTGCTCAACTGTGAGCACTTTGAAAACCATTTTCGCGCACAACTTGCGCATCCCTAAATCTTCGTGTAGCATCTGTCGAATGGTTTCCTTGTTGATACTCAACTCGTCTTCCAACATTCTGAGGCTTACCCGACGGTCTCCGAACACACGCACGCGCATGCGATCGACGTTTTGTGCCGTTCGAGAGGTGGAGGGAGCTCCCTCACGTGGATCGTCCTCCAGCAAATCACTGCCTTCCCTGAACCGCTTAGCCCACTCGTAGACATTTTTTTTAGGCAATCATCCTTGTACACGTCGGTTAACTGTTCCATAATTTCCGCAGAACTTACAACACGTTTGACCAAAAATTTGACCACTACTCTTTGCTCAGTTTTTTATCACACATTTTCGCGACAAGGGGTCCAAACACGCCGATGATCAAAGTACTGTAAAACACGAACTGAACAACCGATCGAGATGAAACTTGCAAAGGCTGACGCAGAAATGAATCCTCTTTCGAATAACACCAACGCGAACGCCGTAGCATAACGAGAGCCGCAGTGTTGCCACTTTCCGGGAATTAAACTGACAGACCTCGTATGTTGCTATGAATTGCAAAATTAAATATTTCAAAATGCAACATCATGTGCCGCCTACCGGCGAATTTTATGCTTATTGCAGGTTTCATTATAATTCGAAAATACGAATAATTGTTTATTAGACAGTTAGACAGGCCTTATTTGAGAATAGGGCTTATTTTTATCAGGTACCTTAGTATCCGTTGCTTTTGCCACACCCTTCCTTCGCAAACAGCCGAATGAAGTGAGGTTCCTAAAACCGGATGAAAACGTTCGAAAAATGAATAACATGGAAAAATGATATAGACTTCAGCATATCATATGCAGCAGCTTCAGTGGTAAAGCAGAATTACATTTAGAAATCATCTCTACTCGCAAAATAAACTTGAAAATAGAACACTGATTCAAAAATATATTGTGTCATTTCATTTCATTGCATGAACATAACAATAAAGGATGTTAGAGTTTCATTGAAATTTGTACTGAACCATAGTAGATATTAGCGATTTCAAAATATCGCGAATAATAAATTTTTCACGAAATGTCGGTAACCAGAAAAGAAGCAATGAATGGCATCATAGAATAGAATAGAATAGAATGAATATTATTTTATTTCCCAAATCATTGACAGCTATATATACAACATGGCAAGGTACAAAGAAGAGGAAACAAGTCAAAATTACAGCATTAACAATATTTACAAGAAGCTTTACAACAATGTTTCACAGTAACTTCTGAATTCAGATATTGTGTAGGGTTCACATTTAACTATAATTGAAAAAATTGATTTTCTGAAAATTTTGAAATCATTTATAGTCCCTATCATTCTTGGCAAGCAGTTTAATAGCGTTACAATCATATACAAGGTGCTTTCTTCAGTCATTGAGTATTTATGGACTGGAAAAAAATATTCATTCATCCTACGAGTGGCGTTGGTATTTTTAAAGGTGCTCAAAATATTGTTTATTTTTATGAAAGAATAATAACACTTTATATATGTACAAACCCATCATTGTAAGAATGTTATTTCTTCTGAATACACCCCGACAAGATTCTCTGAATTTCATATTGAATATCGTTCTTAGAGCAAGCTTCTGAGTAACAAAAACCTGTCTAGCCGACGTACTTCCTCCCCAAAATGATTCCGTAAGACATCACAGACTGAAAATTAGCGAATAAACCAGCATCAAGGTTTTATCATCTACTTGGTTTCTTAAAGCTCTTAACATGTATATGGCAGAGTTTAACCTTCCCGTAAGCAATTCACAATGCGCTGACCAATTTAAGTGACTATCAATATACACTCCTAATAGTTTTGTCTGTGAGCTTGTTTGGACTGTACCAGAGCTGAAAGTGATGTTATCTGGTGGTGTCAATTTTGACCGACTATGAGTGAAAAATAAAATATTTGTTTTGTCCACATTGAGAACTAGGCTGTTTTCAGCACACCACTTCTCAACCATTAACATAGACCGCATTAAATTGATCACGACTATATTTACATGATTCGACCTCACTACGATATTTGTGTCATCTGCATAAAGGTGTGTTTCTATTTTTGCCTCAGCTGTGGTGTCTACCTCGTTTGAAATAATTTCCTCTATGTGCAATCTTCTTCTTCTTCTCTGTGCGGTGCCTTACCGGCCGAACTGAGGCCTATGACCTTGTCACCCGCATCATTCTACTCTATGTGCAATGGTCCAGATACCTCTGGTGACTCGAAGACCTCAGGAAGGTCATCGATATACACCAAAAACAAAATTGGTCCCGCCAAGGTACCCTGCGGTACACCCCTAATAATAGTTCCCTCAGAAGATATGTTACATCCATCTTCTCCAACCAAAATGACCACTTGTTTTCTGTTTTTGAGGTAACTCTCAAATAATTTGAGTGGAATACCTCTTATACCATGCTTTTCAAGCTTTGACAGCAAGACCTCGTGGTTAACACAATCGAATGCCTTCGAGAGGTCCACGAAAAGTCCTGCAGGGACCTCACCACATTCAATGGAATGTATAATGTCCTGGAGAAACTCAAAAACTGCAGTCTCCGTTCCCTTGCCCTGAGTAAAACCATGTTGTCTCTCGGACAGCACTTTAAACTTCCTGAAAAAGCTCATCATTCGATTAACCAAAATTTTCTCGAAAATTTTAGCGAACGATGTGATGAGGCTAATCGGTCTGTAATTCGATAATTCTTCGGGATCTTCTTTCTTGTAGCACGGTCTTACAATCGATTTCTTCAGGTCGTCAGGAAAAATCCCCGATCTGAATGAACTGTTAATTATATGACATAAGGGCTTAAGTACATGTAAAATGTGGCGTTTTATCACACGTAATTGGGACTTCATCATATCCGCAGGATTTTTTGTTGTTCATACTCTTGACTGTACTTATTATCTCTGTTTCCAGGACATCAAACAAACAAACGAATTTGTGATACGAGGTTTTTCGCGGACATCAATAGCCTGTCCGGTATTAAAATTATTATCTGGCGAAATATTTGACATGTTGATGAAAAAATTATTGAACTTATCGGCCAGTTTAGCTCCACTTAGACTTTTGTCAACAGAAATTTCTGATCTTTTATTTGGTTAGTGACCTCCTTGATTATATTCCAGGCCGTTTTGGATTTGTTTTGGAATTTTTTATACGAGAAGAATTGAACAACTTCCTATCAAATATAATTGATGAATCATAAGCTCGTTTAACTGCTTTATATTTTTCAACAAACTCAGGTTTAGACTTAGATATAACAAATAGTATATCCAATTGTTCCTTCAAAGATTGAGTTTTTGCACTTAGTTTACTCTTTCTGTTTTCCGAAAAAATCACATACTTCAACTGAAATGACTTACGAAAAATATCATTGAACCTCTTTGAAAAGAAGCTCCACATTTCATTGACATTTTTATCCGATATATTATAGAGTTCAGACCAATCCACGTCCGAAAGAAGTTTCTCGAAAATTTGATGGTTGCTTTCACTATAGGATCTTACATTCTTTTTCAAAGGTTTACTAACGTGAGATTCAGACTCAAAGGTGAATTTTTGTCCGGAGTGGTCAGATAAATGCTCCTCTATAATGACAGCCTTTCCCTTAACATTTGTAATAATATTATCTAAACAGGATGTTTTCCTAGTTGGTTCCAAATAAGTAACATTCAAATTATATGTATTCAAATTGACAGAAAAGCTTTTGAGTTGTGAAAACAGACAAAAGATCAATATTGAAGTCACCTGAAATAATGAACTTCGCTTTTTCAATATAACATTTTTCTAGTATTAACGTTAACTTCTCAAAGAAAACTTCAACGTCACTCAAAGGTGCAGAATTAGGACGGTATATACATATAATCAAGAATTTTTCAGAGTTGAGTACAATATGACATGCACAACATTCGAAGAACCACCTACATTGAAGTTTTTGAAATCCTTTCGGTCGGTAGATTGCATCCCCCCTTTTCAAGAAGATAGCACATCCTCCATGCCGGCCACTCTCCCTGCAGTGTGAAGAAGTGAGATAGTAACTGGGCGGCGTATACACTAGCAATTCTTCTTGCGATCTCCAATGTTCCGTTATACATAAAATATCTATGTTGTGGCTGGATAATACATTTTGCAACTTTAAGAAGGACGTTGTGATTGATTGAATGTTTTGATGGAGTAAACATATCTTTGTTTCCTCATTCTTTATTTTATTGTGTTGACTTGAGATGTGCCTTTCCGAAAAAAATTCCTAAAGTTGAAATCCCTCAGTACAACTCCACTTGGCCATGATTCTGGTTTTATCAGTTCAGAAAACAAACATTCAGAAGGAACACCAACACTAAATGCCGAGTTGCTGCCCTTCGTGGGAAGTTTCTTCACTTCGTACCCATTGTCACCTGTGGAATCCCTAAGAAAGTCCATAACATCTTGTTCAGAAACCTCATTTCCACTTATTCTTCCGACGTACAACCATTTTTTCTTCTGCGCCCCTTTGATTTTGGACTCAGGTGCTACTTGTTTAGATCCTGTGCATATCATAGGTTTTTGTTTTGATTGCCTTTTCTTGGTAACAGTGCGCCACTGGAATTCGTTCGGTTGTGCATTATTGGTAATAGAGGTTTTTTGGTTCCGAATTAGACGTTCAGGACGGTTCCTACATGCGCTGTTGCGATTTTACAAATTCGGAATGTGCGCATTGCGAACCGTCCTGGATCAGTTCTAAGCGTAACCAAACAACCTAGTATCTTGTACATTCGTCATTATGTTCAGTTCCGCATTTCTCGGCCGGTCTGCTTTATGCGATTGAAGAACCGTTATTCATTTGTTCTCTTAGGATCACCAGTTACGGAGATGCTTGTTGGGGTATTAGTATTTATATTTATCTTTGACTTTGCATTTGGATCATCTGTTACCGAACACGTAGGGTTGTCCACATCGTAGATCTTGATAACAGGTGTCTGTCTGATATCGGCGACATTCGTGTGCTCCTTTGTTTATGCATTTTTTTTCCTTTGCCGAATATTGTTTATCTTCCATATCACGAATTCTCTGAAGAAGTTATTCATTATTTGACTTCAAAATATTTTTTTTCTCCCTCGACGATTCCAACAGTTGACTGAGAAACTGTATTTTCATTTCCAACAATTTCCGGTCAATGCTATCTGATGTACTCGCTGGGGAATCTTCCGGTTTCTTTATAATACTTTCATAAGATTGGCAGCAGTTTACATGGAACCCGTCAATGTATTTCACACTTTCCATTCTCTTAGCGCAAGATTTATGCATAATTTTATCACAAAAGTACAGATCACTACACTGCATTTTTTTGAGCAGCAGGCATAACTTTTATCGATAGTCATATTATTGATATCTGTTAAAGTTTGTAAGATAGTAGTGGTGAGCATCAAATTTTTCACGACCCGGTATAATGGGTTAAAAATAGCCAACTAATAGATATACAATAAGAATTGAGTATATCCCTTTTGGTTTATAGCCTATTGAGCTCATTACTATCATATTCGTAATTAAGATCCATTGCTTTTGCCACATCCGTCTTTTGCTAGAAAAATAGCCGAATGAAGGTTTGTAAAACAGGAAGAAGAGGTTTGAAAGATGAATTACATCGAAAAAATGATGTTGACTTCAGTATATGATATGCAGGTGTTTCAGTAGAAAAGCAGAATTACTTTCAGAAATTATATTTGATAAAATTGAATTGGGTAGTAAAGAGTAGTGAAGAATTTATCGTATTTGCATCGATTGTATTTTCTACGATGAAGCAGTGATCTCTAGAAGTTATTGACAGAATTTGTAATGATATTTTTTAGCTTTCTTTAATTTGCATAAAAAAAAATCATATGAGACAATATTCTCGTATTTTTGTAAAACTGAAAGAGATGTTTCAGCAGTTGTGTAAAGCTTCTCTTTGTATGTGTTTCTGTGTGCTTTTTTTGCATATATTTCTGATGCTTACTGTATATTCTATATTTTTTGTCTTCAGTTCCGAAACATTGCTCTTTTTCTCTAAAATTGATTTGTTTTCATCAATATGGAACTCAGTTTCGGAGTATTTTGTCTTACGTTCAAAAAAACAGAGAGGTGATATTATTCAAAGTTTCTGCAAGCAGCTTTTTCGATCATTTCAATGACATGATGTACTATGGGTGAAAAAAGCATAGTCTGAATGATATCACCTTTATGTAGGTTAGATTGAATGTACGACAGGACAAGCTCCAAACTACTGATTGCTCAATAATAGTTTTCACTTTTATATATAATTTCATATTTCCATTCCTCATTACACACTGATACGATTCCCCTCTAACGAGCTCTGATTTATTTGATTTATTATCTTCTACTGTTTTCACTTTCTGATTTCTTATTTCTTATCTCACAGAAATGGCGAGAAAACCTTGCTCATTACGAAGGCCAGATCAGCTGAACAATCGATTATATGGAGGTAGGCTTTTGTGTTAGATAGGTTGATGATAATTTATTGATTGTAAGTATAATGATAAATATGGCAACTGAGTAAGAAATTGATGCGACGGAAGTATTTGATTCAATACTATTGAATGAAATTTGACATCTTTTTGTTTTTTTCTTTCTCTTATTGATAAAGAGTGATTTTCAATTCATTAATTTTACTACTGCTACATCATTTGACATATTTCCCAGCGAAAAATCAATTATATCAAATATTAGCGTAATACCAGCAGAGTCAGCCTGAATTCTGTATATACTGAATCTGCTTTCTGATATCTTTGTGCGAATTCAAGTTATCAAAATTGTGGAAATTGAAGATTTCGCCGACTAAGACAAAATTTCAATTCCCATCTAAAAATTTCGTTTTCGTTAAAATAACTAATTCGCGAAGTGAGAACAAAGAATACATATGTTCCTTATCTTTTGTAAATAAGATAAAATCTTATGAACTAAAGCGTTCCACACCTGGTAAAATTGAACCTTATGTGCTCTTCATCAACAGAAATTTTGGGTTACCCCCCAGATAAAACAATGAAGAAGCAGCACAAATATTGAATCAAAACTAGAAAACCTTAAAAGTGGCCCCAACGGAGGAAAACAGAATAGCAAAACATTACAGATAGTCACTTTGAACCAGACCAAGAAATGGAATTACGCAACAGACATATCTGGCAGACAAGAAAGAAACGGAAAAGATTTCTCACCAAAACTCTAAGTACATCTAAAACTACAACGAATCACGTATTTGAGAAACCTCACATGTCCATGATCATAGTTTTGAGAACAGTAAAAAAACTGTTCCTCTGTAACATCTGATCATCAATCACACAAAATATTAATGCTCAATTCTCAGCCATTTTAATGTGCAATCCCCATGACAACCGCACACAAAGTATTCAGAAGCCTATACGAGAAATGTCAAACTCTACTGAAACATAGAAACATAGAAATTCCATTACGTCAAATGTATGTCTTGTGCGAATTTAGAATGTATTTTATCAAGAATTTATACTATTCATGTTGAGATCTTCGGAAAATCTTGGTATATTTATCGAGCGACTAATGATCGAACTATTAACGCGTTCGCTCCGCTCACGCATTAAAAATCTAGTTTATTAAATAACTATTAATGGTGTATGACGATATAGTGGAAGCATTATGAATTTCATACAAATATAAATATTCAGCTTCTGATGAGTGATTTAAAACACAAATTGGCGACTTGACATGAGTGGTTTCTAAAATACAAGTTTATTCGACTACGACCTTTTGTAGTAAGTCATTTTTATTTTATCTAAACTTATTCTTATGGTTACCTGATTAAGTTAATGTTTCAATAATGAACAACGTCTTTATCAAAAATGAAGGTATCGCAGGGAAATGGACAAATAGTAGATCTCTTATATAACTTCGTCGACGTTTCGGAACCGTTGGTTCCTTTCTCAAGATGAAACAATTTATTTCAACAAACAATTACATTGAAAATCTCATTGCCATTACCTCTTTACAATGTTAAATCTCAAAAGTTGGAAAGCAATTTTGGATTAAAGTTGGATTATATCGGCTTATCATATCGAAAATAAATGATTAAAATCGCACACACAACGTGACCATCAAATGACACATCAATAAACGCCACAGACATAAAACTCAACTGGCATAAATCATAAAATATGGCCTCCATGAATAGTCCTTCTTTTTCCAGCCTGTCAACCAGGCAACAAACAATACACGAACAAGTACAAATACAGACTGGTGATCAAGTTTCCACATTAATTCGTTATTTTCTTCATCTATTGTAATTTTAGAATAACGCAGTCATAAAATTTTACTGAGATTGTTTGGTTTCTTCTCTGAAATTGACAGAATTCTTTTTTCTTATAAACACCATTTCCTGATGAGTCTTCTTGAATAATTCTGTTCTCTATCCAAAACTTTCACTTTTTCAAAATCAAACTTGTGTCCCGTCGCTTTTCATATGTCATCTGGGTTAAGGCTGTCTTGTTCCCACCATCCCTTTGCACGTGTGTTCCATCCCTTATGTGTTGTTTTATTCTTTCACACCCCAAATATTGTTTTGTCTGTCCCACATACACCCCTACATCAGACAAGTATATTTACCGAGGGGACATTGCATTATCATAGGTGAATCAGACAAAGCAATACCACAGTGTTGATGTATAAAAAGAATACATCAGAGAATAACCAAACTATTAGATGACACCACTTATCAGCTTTTGGATGGAGATCCAACGAAAAATTCCAAGAAAAAAAACAATTCTTTAAAAACTAAAAGACAAAAACCTGATAAAACACAACAGTACACCCCCCACTATATTGCTTGAGAAAACACATGAACAAACAATAAGTTTCAGACCAATTGTGAGCTGCATGGTTCTCCTGGTTACAATGTGGGTTGCTTTCTACACAACATCCTAAGCAATGTACTGTCTTCATCAAGGTTTAAGGTGAGAAACTCATTCTCTTTGGTTGAAGAACTAAAAACCATTCAAGTTCCGAACAATTATGAGCTTGTATCACTGGATGTTATATCCCTGTTTACAAACATACCGAAGGTCCTCGTTATCCGATTTGTCATGAAAAGATGGAACTACATAAGCTGCTTCACAGATCTTGACAGGGATGTGTTCGTTGAGTTGATATAAATAGTATTTGACACAGCATATTTCACTTTTGATGGAAAAACTTACAAACAAGTGGATGGAGCATCTATGGGTTCTCTCTCCAGCCCTGACATTGCAGAGTTTGTGATGCTTGAACTATTCGAATATGTGAGAGACAGACTGAATTTCACAGTACCACTGATGAAACTACTAATGTAGATGACACTTTGTTGCTCCTACCAAAGGACAAAATCGAGTCAACTCTTGACATTTTCAATTCATTTCATGAAAAACTGAAATTTACCATAGAAAGAGAAAGCAATGACAGCACCCCTTTCCTTGATATCTTAATCTCAAGTGAAAATGACAAGCTAATAACAGATTGGTTTTGTAAACCGTCGAACTTGGGACGGTGCTTGAACTTCCTGTCCAACCACAGCCACTCAAATGTTTCGTTCAGACCTCTGAAATAATAAAAAGAAATTGGTTTGAGTTCTAAAGTCAAAATGATTGAATTATTGGTATGTCTTAACATTCTAGATGAATTTGTAAAAAAAATTCAGTGAAACTCATACAAAAATTCAGTGAAACTTGGTTGGGACTCGAACGTAGGTATTAAGTAGGAAAATGGGACTGTTCTAAGGATTTTAACATTCGTTGCCAGGCAACGTAGTTCGTAGTTCATAGAGTTTGCATTTCATTCATTCTCTTTTACCCATGTCCTTGGCATCTTTAGGCCATGTAGACATTGAACATTTCAACACCTAGCACTCATTCCCATACTTATCATACTTTATCAGGACAATTTCATTGTAAGACAAACTATAGTCCGTTCAATTATAAGAAGAAGCTTTTAACAAACAAAATCGTCTGTGATGGTACTGAAGAGAAAATCTTTTGACAAAGTGTATACAGTGTGGAACCTCCAAATGGAATAATTCGATAAGGAATAAATAAGAGCGTGTATATATTCCACTTAGATGTGCTGTAAGAATTGCATTCGTATAATAATATTCAGTTAAAACTGAACGATTGTAAGAAATCTCCTCGATTCGACTCTGGACGGAAAGTACCTATCCGAAGGCCCTCCTTCCGCTGCGCGCCAAACTTGTTGTTATTGCTCCTTCTTACGTTTGAACAGACTAATACACAAACATCCATACCCGCACCAGGATTCGAACCCAGAACTCTAGCTTCGTAGGTACTTGTAGGCGCACGCCTTAGCCCCTACAGCCACCGAGGCGGTTCTTCATAGAGTTTGACTGATATTAGAATTTCACTGAATAATTTAGCCAGTAGTCACACTCTATGAATTACTAACTTCCGTTCCGGCCTGGCAACGAATATCAATATCCTTTAAACAGTCCCATTTCCCTATTTAATACATACGTCGGGTTCGAGTCCCGACTAAGTTTCACTGAATTTTTTTCATGAATTCATCTAGATTGTCTCTACATACCAATATTTCAATTTTTTTGACGTAAGAACTCAAAACAATATTTTTTCATTATTTCAGAGGTCTGAGCGAACATTTGAATGGCTGTAGTAACAAAACCGTTTGATTTTTTACAATTCTGTTTTTATATTCCTGACTGATAATTAAAGAATTACAATTGTACAAAATTCCATCCATTTCGGTTGAAATTTTTTTATCGCTGTAGACATGTAAAAAAAATTGTGTTCGATTTTGAAAAAAATTTTCCACAGAAATGCTTAGAATATTTTGCTCTTTCAGAAAATTGAATTCAATTTGACAACCGAAAAAAAAAGTTTGGAACTTTGAAGGTTTTTCGCCATTTGCTAATTTTTGTTTTGGAGTTCGTCAACTTTTCTGAATAGGGGGACGCAAAAATACTGAGATTTCAACCGTTAATTTAAGTGGTATACATAACTGACCACACACATAAGAACCTTGCTCAAAAATGACGTTAAACACCCTGTA
This sequence comes from Propylea japonica, assembly GCA_013421045.1. Taxonomy (NCBI): domain Eukaryota; kingdom Metazoa; phylum Arthropoda; class Insecta; order Coleoptera; family Coccinellidae; genus Propylea; species Propylea japonica. The sequence continues at coordinate 14,656,155 of CM024240.1, read as the reverse complement.
TTTCGCTTGTGCTTAGAAAACGGGATATATTGTATTTTAATAAGCAAAAATGATTCTCCTGTCCCCTACAAATATATGTTTGTCCGTTTATGATGAAACACCCTGCATATTTCATAAAAATTAAAAAAATTTACTCTTGGACAATAGTCGACATAATTTGTTGGGAACATATCGATGACGCATATCCGGACTGAGAAAATCATATATTTTATATAACATCTAGTCGAAAACCGAAATCATTTTCATACTCTAAATTGAATCTCCGATCAACAAGGCTATACCCTTTTGCACTGTTTTAGTGTTGTGGGAGATCTTCGGGCTATGTCTTCCTCAGTCTTTGATGTGGGGTCTTTACATGTAGAAGTTTTTTATTAGAACATTTAAGTGACCTTGTAGTCGATTTCGATATCTGGCTGAAATAGATTTTATAACGTCGTTGATGTATGGGATCTGTAAGTTTTCATACAGTCGTTGGTTAGTGACCTACCATGGTGCATCCGCTATTGAGCGAGAGTTTTGGATTGGTACCTTTGGATGGCTTCAATCATCTCTACAGTTGTATGCCGGAGAACCAGATTGGTTTGAGAGTCGCCTTGTACAGGGTGGGCAAAATTCGTTGTCTACAGAAGGGATCTCGAGAACCATATCAGCTAAAAGCAAACTGATGACTCATTTAGAGGCACCTGCGGAAGTTCGGGGGGCGGCAGTGCCCCTCCGGGAAATACACTTGAAAGAAACACTGCAGTGAATTCACTAAATTCCGTGGATATACGGAAATTATCGATGTTGGCCGCCTGTCCTCCCAATCTTAAGAGAAAAAGTCTATCTAAGGGGGATGGGGAGACCTTGCCACCCCCAATGTTGAACGGAGTTGGAGATATTTCAAAGCAGTTGGCAAAGTTTCGACCGCTAATGGCAAAATTTCTATGTTTCTATGACAGTTGGCAATATTTTAAAGCAGTTGGAGTTGGACAACTGTCCCCCCTTTTTTCTCCCTCCCCCCTCCCCCCTACCACGTTGTTTGTTTTTTCCAAAAAAATTTTAATTTCACTGGATTTGCCGCCCTTGTGCCGATCACGCCTTGCACGCCCGCTTACGGCTAGCCTGTGCAGAAGATAAAGACGTTGAATTCTGTGTTCGTCCATGTTCAAATGAAAAATGAAGGTATCGTAGGGAAGTGGACAAATAAGTAAGATCTTTTATAACTTCGTCGACGTTTAGGAACTGTTGGTTCCTTTCTCAAGACTGAAAACAATTTTATTTCAACAAACAATTACATTAAAAATCTCATTGCCATTACCTCGTTAGAATGTTAAATCTCAAAAGTTGGAAAGTAATCTTGGATTAAATTAATTAAAATCGCACACAACGTGACCATCAAATGACACATCAATAAACGCCACAGACATAAAACTCAGACTGACATAAATCATAAAATATGGCCTCCATGAATAGTCTTCTTTCTCCAGCCTGTCAACTAGGCAACAAACAATGCACGAACAAGTACAAATAGAGACTGGTGATCAAGTTTCCACATCAATTCGTTATTTTCTTCATCTAGTTGTAATTTTAGAAATAACGCAGTCATAAAATTTACTGAGATTGTTGGTTTCTTCTCTGAAATTGACAGAATTCTTTTTTCTTATAAACACCATTTTACTGATGAGTCTTCTTGAATAATTCTGTTGTCTATCCAAAACTTTCACGTTTTCAAAATCAAACTTGTGTCCGTCGCTTTTCATATGCTGGGTTAAGGCTGTATTGTTCCCACCATCCCTTTGCACGTGTGTTCCATCCCTTATGTGTTGTTTTATTCTTTCACCCAAATATTGTTTTGTCTGTCCCACATACACCCCTACATCAGACAAGTATATTTACCGAGGGGACATTACATTATCATAGGTAAATCAGACAAAGGCAATACCACAGTGGTGATGTATAAAAAAGAATACATCAGAGAAGTAACCAAACTATTAGATGATGACACCACTTATCAGCTTTTGGATGGAGATCCAACGAAAAAATTCCAAGAAAAAAAACAAATTCTTTAAAAAACTAAAAGACAAAAACCTGATGAAACACAACAGTACACCCCCACAACTATATTGCTTGAGAAAAACACATAAACAAACAATAAGTTTCAGACCAATTGTGAGCTGCATGGGTTCTCCTGGTTACAATGTGGGTTGCTTTCTACACAACATCCTAAGCAATGTACTGTCTTCATCAAGGTTTAAGGTGAGAAACTCATTCTCTTTGGTTGAAGAACTAAAAACCATTCAAGTTCCGAACAACTATGAGCTTGTATCACTGGATGTTATATCCCTCTTTACAAACATACCGAAGGTCCTCGTTATCCGATTTGTCATGAAAAGATGGAACTACATAAGCTGCTTCACAGATCTTGACAGGGATGTGTTCGTTGAGTTGATATAAATAGTATTTGACACAGCATATTTCACTTTTGATAGAAAAACTTACAAACAAGTGGTTGGAGCATCTATGGGTTCTCTCTCCAACCCTGACATTGCAGAGTTTGTGATGCTTGAACTATTCGAATATGTGAGGGACAGACTGAATTTCACAGTACCACTGATGAAACTATATGTAGATGACACTTTGTTGCTCCTACCAAAGGACAAAATCGAGTCAACTCTTGACATTTTCAATTCATTTCATGAAAAACTGAAATTAACCATAGAAAGAGAAAGCAATGACAGCATCCCTTTCCTTGATATCTTAATCTCAAGTGAAAATGACAAGCTAATAACAGATTGGTTTTGTAAACCGTCGAACTTGGGACGGTGCTTGAACTTCCTGTCCAACCACAGTGCTCAACAGAAGAAGAATGTTGCGGTTAATTTAATTCATAGGGCGGTAACACTTAGCCACGAAAAGTTCAAGAACAAAAACATTCATAATAACCGAAATACTTTCAAACAACAACTATCCCAAATATTATATAAGAGAACGATAAACAACTACCTTGGGGAGCGTAGCCCAGCAGATAACACAAGAACACACAGCTCTGAACCACTCTCTGACAACGAGAAAAAATTTTGTCGACTGGTATTCTACCCAGAATTATTGTCATACAGATTATATGATGTATTCAAACAGTTCGGTTACACAGCAGCTTTTTATAACATCCTTGATGGAAACAGAATTTTCTTTAGTAAAATAAAGATAAAATTCCACCAGACAAACAATCAGGTGTGGTGTATGAGATTGCCTGCTCGGGCTGTGAAGGGGTGTATGTGGGACAGACAAAACAATATTTGGGTGAAAGAATAAAACAACACATAAGGGATGGAACACACGTGCAAAGGGATGGTGGGAACAAGACAGCCTTAACCCAGCATATGAAAAGCGACGGACACAAGTTTGATTTTGAAAACGTGAAAGTTTTGGATAGAGAATAGAATTATTCAAGAAGACTCATCAGTGAAATGGTGTTTATAAGAAAAAAGAATTCTGTCAATTTCAGAGAAGAAACCAACAATCTCAGTAAATTTTATGACTGCGTTATTTCTAAAATTACAACTAGATGAAGAAAATAACGAATTGATGTGGAAACTTGATCACCAGTCTCTATTTGTACTTGTTCGTGCATTGTTTGTTGCCTAGTTGACAGGCTGGAGAAAGAAGACTATTCATGGAGGCCATATTTTATGATTTATGTCAGTCTGAGTTTTATGTCTGTGGCGTTTATTGATGTGTCATTTGATGGTCACGTTGTGTGCGATTTTAATTAATTTAATCCAAGATTACTTTCCAACTTTTGAGATTTAACATTGTAACGAGGTAATGGCAATGAGATTTTTAATGTAATTGTTTGTTGAAATAAAATTGTTTTCAGTCTTGAGAAAGGAACCAACAGTTCCTAAACGTCGACGAAGTTATAAAAGATCTTACTTATTTGTCCACTTCCCTACGATACCTTCATTTTTCATTTGAACATGGACGAGAACACAGAATTCAACGTCTTTATCTTCTGCACAGGCTAGCCGTAAGCGGGCGTGCAAGGCGTGATCGGCACAAGGGCGGCAAATCCAGTGAAATTAAAATTTTTTTTGGAAAAAACAAACAACGTGGTAAGCGGGGGAGGGAGAAAAAAGGGGGGACAGTTGTCCAACTCCAACTGCTTTAAAATATTGCCAACTGTCATAGAAACATAGAAATTTTGCCATTAGCGGTCGAAACTTTGCCAACTGCTTTGAAATATCTCCAACTCCGTTCAACATTGGGGGTGGCAAGGTCTCCCCATCCCCCTTAGATAGACTTTTTCTCTTAAGATTGGGAGGACAGGCGGCCAACATCGATAATTTCCGTATATCCACGGAATTTAGTGAATTCACTGCAGTGTTTCTTTCAAGTGTATTTCCCGGAGGGGCACTGCCGCCCCCCGAACTTCCGCAGGTGCCTCTAAATGAGTCATCAGTTTGCTTTTAGCTGATATGGTTCTCGAGATCCCTTCTGTAGACAACGAATTTTGCCCACCCTGTACAAGGCGACTCTCAAACCAATCTGGTTCTCCGGCATACAACTGTAGAGATGCTTGAAGCCATCCAAAGGTACCAATCCAAAACTCTCCGCTCAATAGCGGATGCACCATGGTAGGTCACTAACCAACGACTGTATGAAAACTTACAGATCCCATACATCAACGACGTTATAAAATCTATTTCAGCCAGATATCGAAATCGACTACAAGGTCACTTAAATGTTCTAATAAAAAACTTCTACATGTAAAGACCCCACATCAAAAGACTGAGGAAGACATAGCCCGAAGATCTCCCACAACACTAAAACAGTGCAAAAGGGGTATAGCCTTGTTTGATCGGAGATTCAATTTAGAGTATGAAAATGATTTCGGTTTTCGACTAGATGTTATATAAAATATATGATTTTCTCAGTCCGGATATGCGTCATCGATATGTTCCAACAAATTATGTCGACTATTGTCCAAGAGTAAATTTTTTAATTTTTATGAAATATGCAGGGTGTTTCATCATAAACTGGACAAACATATATTCGTGTAGGGGACAGGAGAATCATTTTTGCCTTATAAATACAATATATCCCGTTTTCTAAGCACAAGCGAAATACAGGGTGTTTAACGTCATTTTTGAGCAAGGTTCTTATGTGTGTGGTCAGTTATGTATACCACTTAAAGTAACGGTTGAAATCTCAGTATTTTTGCGTCCCCCTATTCAGAAAAGTTGACGAACTCCGAAACAAAAATTAGCAAATGGCGAAAAACCTTCAAAGTTCCAAACTTTTTTTTTCGGTTGTCAAATTGAATTCAATTTTCTGAAAGAGCAAAATATTCTAAGCATTTCTGTGGAAAATTTTTTTCAAAATCGAACACAATTTTTTTTTACATGTCTACAGCGATAAAAAAATTTCAACCGAAATGGATGGAATTTTGTACAATTGTAATTCTTTGATTATCAGTCAGGATATAAAAACAGAATTGTAAAAAATCAAACGGTTTTGTTACTACAGCCATTCAAATGTTTCGTTCAGACCTCTGAAATAATAAAAATATTGTTTTGAGTTCTTACGTCAAAAAATTGAAATATTGGTATGTAGAGACAATCTAGATGAATTCATGAAAAAATTCAGTGAAACTTAGTCGGGACTCGAACCCGACGTATGTATTAAATAGGGAAATGGGACTGTTTAAAGGATATTGATATTCGTTGCCAGGCAACGGAAGTTCGTAATTCATAGAGTGTGACTACTGGCTAAATTTTATTCAGTGAAATTCTAATATCAGTCAAACTCTATGAAGAACCGCCTCGGTGGCTGTAGGGGCTAAGGCGTGCGCCTACAAGTACCTACGAAGCTAGAGTTCTGGGTTCGAATCTTGGTGCGGGTATGGATTTTGTGTATTAGTCTGTTCAAACGTAAGAAGGAGCAATAACAACAAGTTTGGCGCAGCGGAAGGAGGGCCTTCGGATAGGTACTTTCCGTCCAGAGTCGAATCGAGGAGATTTCTTACAATCGTTCAGTTTTAACTGAATATTATTATACGAATGCAATTCTCACAGCACATCTAAGTGGAATATATACACGCTCTTATTTATTCCTTATCGAATTTATTCCATTTGGAGGTTCCACACTGTATACACTTTGTCAAAAGATTTTCTCTATTCAGTACCATCCACAGACGATTTTGTTTGTTTACAAAGCTTCTTCTTATATTTGAACGGACTATAGTTTGTCTTACAATAAAAATTGTCCTGATAAAGTATGATAAGTATGGGAATGAGTGCTAGGTGTTGAAATGTTCAATGTCTACATGGCCTAAAGATGCCAAGGACATGGGTAAAAGAAGATGAATGAATGAATGCAAACTCTATGAACTACGAACTACCGTTGCCTGGCAACGAATGTCAAAATCCTTAGAACTGTCCCATTTTCCTACTTAATACCTACGTTCGAGTCCCAACCAAGTTTCACTGAATTTTTGTATGAGTTTCACTGAATTTTTTTTACAAATTCATCTAGAATGTTAAGACATACCAATAATTCAATCATTTTGACTTTAGAACTCAAACCAATTTCTTTTTATTATTTCAGAGGTCTGAACGAAACATTTGAGTGGCTGTGGTAACGAAACTGTTTTATATTTTACAATTCTGTGCTCATATTCGTGATTGATAATAATTTAAGAAGTACAATTATACAAATTTCATCCATTTCGGGTGAAATTTTTTCAACGCTGTAGACATGTAAAAAAAATCGTGTTCGATTTTTGAAAAAAAATTTTCACAGGAATTCTCAGAATATTATGTTCATTCAGAAAATAAAATTCCATTTGACAACCGAAGAAAAAAGTTTGGAAAGTTGAAGGTTTTCCGCAATTTTGTAAAATATTATTTGGAGTTCGTCAACTTTTTTGAATAGAGGAAGCAAAAAACTGAGATTTGACCAAAAACAGTTACTTCAAGTGTTATACATAACTGACCATACTCATAAGAATCTTGCTCAAAAATGACGTTCATGTATCTCGCTTATGCTTCGAAAACGGGATATATTGTATAAGACAAAAATGATTCACCCGGTGTCCCCTACACGAATATATATGTTTGTCCAGCTTATGATGAAACACCCTGTATGTATGTCGATTGATAGTTTCGGAAAAATACTAACGACACATTTCGAACACTAATTCAGACTTCTCAAAATGCCTTGCAATTGCACCGCAAGTTTGTCCGAACATTTGTTAAACAGTCTCTTTACTCGTTAATAATGACAGTTTTCGTACGTATTGCCTTTTGCAACCATCCTCTGTCTCAGAGGCAATTCCTTCTCTACTCTTTTTCCATCAGCTTAAAAATTGTTGTCATTCTCATCAAAATATGTACCTATTATTGCTTCTAATGGATTCAAGAGAGTAGCGAACAAAACAATTCAGCTTTTTGGTGATTTTTTAGAGTCACAAGTACAGTCTTTGCGAATAAGTGATCATATTTGAATTCATTTGGTGAGATTTTTTATTTCGAAAAACTCAGTACGTCAGTGTTGTTTACTTCATAACAATCAACCAATATTGAAAGCTGTATATGTACTGGAATATTGTCGAAACCTCACGATGTTGTGTTTTACATCTTTTCAAGTAGCTCTAAAATATACAGTGTGTTTGGTCATGACTTAGCGATAATTTAAGGGCATCAAATATACCTAATTTTATTGACAAAAACACCCACATTGGAAAGTTTTCCCCCTTTGTTTTGGAGTAGACATTCTAAATTTACTTTTTTATTTTTGTTGACCCTTCCAAATAATATCACTTTCTTTGGATATAAAAGTCCTAAAAATGTAAAAAAATGTTTTTTTGAACCTTTCATTAAAGTAGAACAATATGAAAACATTCAACTTGAAAATGCCATAAAAAAATTCTACAAACAAATTTCAGTGAAAAAATGTACCTACTGATTTTCTTAGTAAATCCCCAATAGCACAAAAAATAGCGCATTGAAGTATAATTTTTTTCAACTATTCAACACGCAAGGATATTCGCCACAAAACAACATCTACATCATTTCTGTAAGTTGCATAATTCGAAAGTTATTGCTGTTCAAACATGATCACTACGCGAGTGCCCAAACTTCTTTTTGCTTCACCGAACGTCATGAGGGCCACTGCCTGCCTACAAAGCAGATGCGGCCATTTTGAGCAATTTTTATGATTTTGTTTGTTTAATCATTGAAAATTATCGAAAGTACAGTACTGAGTTTTATTTTATTTTATCAATTTTCATAAGGGTCATGTTCGAACAGTAATTACTTTCTAATTATGTAACTTACGGAAATTATGTTGGTATCGTTTTGTAGCTAATATCCTTGCGTGTTAGCTGGTTCTTGTACTATTGAAGATTTACTTAGAAATCAGTACATTTTTATCCTTTTAAAGATTTTTTTATGGCATTTCTGAGTTGAATGTTTTCATATTGTTCCACTTTCATAAAACGTGATGGTATTATCTTTCAAAAAACATTTTTTTCACAACTGTGGAACCTTTATGTCCCAAGAAATCGATATTATTTGGAAGGGTCAACTAAAAGAAAAAAGGATATTTGGTAAATATTAAGATAACGGTGACCAGCAGATATCGACCAGATTCTGGTGTCATGGTATTCATTTAGGCCTCCTGAACAACATTAGTGAAACCAACAGGTGGCGGCCTGTCTTAGTTTAGAAGATATGAGCCCCCAGAGTTCCAAAAATGTTCCATCTTCACGTCACTATTTCCACTATAAGGGTGTCCCGAAAACAATGGAAAAGCCTGCAACTATAGATAGACACTGTCGTGGTCTAACTTATTCCAAATTTTGACCTTAATGAAAATTCCACGGTTTCGGAGATATTCATGGTTTTCGTATTTTTAGAAAATTTCCAAGTGCGTTTAGTTTTTTAGTGCCATTTCTACAAACGGAGAGGTATTTCGATATTGTTTTTTTAATTTCACATGAGATAGTTCAGCTATCGGAAACAAAGACTTAAATTCATCAAACTAGAGTAAAAAGTTAGAAACTCGTGATTTACAAGGAAAAATTGAAAACTAATTGAAATTTCTTTCAAGTTTGATGAGCTACAGTGTAAAAAAATTGTAGGACGCCCCTGGTAGACATCATCTTAAAACTTGCTCAGTTATTGCAGATTTCAAAAAGGTGTCATAAGCCTAGGCATTCTGTAGTTTTTCTTTCTCGTAACTACTTGATTACCAAATAGTCGAAAAATTTCGAAAAACTTTTTTTGTTGAAATCGTTGTTCTGAGCTCATGTGTTAATGTAAATGTATGATTTACCTAGCTATTCTGATTTGTTTAACCTTATGGTTATTGTTCAATAGCAAAAGTATGAATATTTCAAAGAACTTTAATACTATTACCAAATTACTATTCATTGGAAATGAATGAAGAATGCAAATGAAACAATAAGTTCATTATTCATATCGAACATTCATTCATATTAAATGTTCAATTTGACGTCCTTGCGCCCTAATACAAGCTCTACACCTTTTAATGAACGCACTTTTAATGCGGCGTATTAATTTGAGCCGCTGCATTTTGAATACGAGCCCGTAACTCCTCAATCGAAGATATTGGCTTGGAGTAGACTAGATCTTTTAGGCACCCCCAATAAAAAAATCCAGTGGGTTTAAGTCCGGTGATCTCGGGGGCCATGAAATAGGGCCAAGCCGGCCTATCCACCTTTGAGGGTCTTTTACATTCAGGTGATTTCTCACTCTTACTGCGTAATGAGCTGTGTTATTATTGTTCTATGCAAGCAGAGTTTCATTTTTTATGAATAAATTTAAGCTATGAATGAACTCATTGTTTGATTTCGAAATATTTATTCATTTTCAATGAATAAGTAATTGGTACTAGTTCGTTTCATTTGTTCCATCGAATAGTAATTTGGTAATAATTCGTTCTATTCGAGTTTTATTTTATTTGTAATGAATATTCCACATACCTCTATTGTAGCTACACAGGGTATTTTTTAAGTAGATACTTTTCTTTTAACACTGTACAGAATGTAAGAAAATAAGAAATTTTGTTAAATACAATTAGGTCCGGTAAGGTTTTCGAGATACAGGGTGTTGAATGAAAATCATGCCATATTTCTATTCAACCAGAGAAACGATACGCTACTGCTTTTTTCAAAATAAAAATAATTTTCGTAATTTTCCACTAGATTCCACCAAAAATGGCCTCCTGACTTTAACACATGAGCTCAGAATACCGATTACAACAAAAACAGTTTTTGGAACTTTTTCGACTATTTGGTAATCAAGTAGTTACGAGAATGAAAAACTACAGAATGTCTAGGCTTATGATACCTTTTGGAATTTGCAATAACTGAGCAAGTTTTCAGGATGATGCCTACCAGGGGCGTCCTACATTTTTTACACTTTAGCTCATCAAACTTGAAAGAAATTTCAATTAGTTTTCAATTTTTCTTTGTAATCACGAGTTTCTGCCTTTTTATACTAGTTTGATGAATTTAAGTCTTTGTTTCCGATAGCTGAACTATTTCATGTGAAATAAAAAAAACAATATCGAAATACCTCTCCGTTTGTAGAAATGGCACTAGAAAAACTAATCGCACTTGGAAATTTTCTAAAAATACGAAAACCATGAATATCTCCGAAACCATGGAATTTTCATTAAGGTCAAAATTTGCAATAAGTTAGACCACGACAGTGTCTATCTATAGTTGCAGGCTTATCCATTGTTTTCGGGACACCCTGTATAAACACAAAAACACTGCTCCGATTTGGTCTATAAATCACCCTCGAACATTCACATAACGATTCGAATAGATTAATTTCAGGTAAGTTCAATAATTAACGCGAAAACATCGCGCCATTCTGCAAGGTAAGTTTGGCACTACCGCATTCACTGTCAAAGATTAGGGGTTTGTTTATCTGAGCGCACGATACGCCAAATGTCATATAAAATGATAGCAAAATAACGTTCCTTAGCGCGATAATTGAAACAGCTGATTGGAAACTGTTTATAATAGAAAATAAACCAGGATATCGATATTTTATTTTATGATTACTTATACATATTTGGTTGATCTTCATTTGAAGTATCGTACATGGCAATTGCGATCTGGGTATGTCGCTATCTGCATACTTCATAAAGGAATTTTAATTTAGGTTAGGTACTAAAGTTATATTGTTTCGTTATGATGCCACAGTTTTAATTTGAGCCCAGGCAAATAATTATTTCCTGAGAAAATCGAAAAATAATATCTATAAATCGTTCAAGTTTCCGGTTTTTTTATTGTAAAATGAGTGTTATTGAGTGATTGTAACTTTTATAGATACTTGGCACTGTTACTCACTTAGCTAACCTAACCTAAGTTATTGGCACTGTTGCTAGAAAAAGGTTACTTAAGGTTAGGTTAGGTTAGCTAAGATAGGAACAGTGCCAAGTATTTATAAAACTTTCAAAAACCCAAAAACATTTATTTTTCACTGAAAAAAATATCACACTTGAACGATATTATTTTCCGATTTTCTCGGGCAATATCATCATTTTATACGAATATGTCTATACCATCAGAAACTCCTAAAAATATACATTCAGACACATAATAGTTATTGATATTATACTCAGATCAACAAAGTACAACAACAAAATAGTATTTTATTGATCTGATATATTCTATCATATCCTTATAATAGTTAAAATTAAGTCCAATCAGATATTAATTTATGAATGATGGCAATGTACGTATAGAATATTACATTGTATTGTATGAACCTATTTTCGGTTAATTGAATCAGATTAAAAACGAAAGAGTTTCCGATCAGCTGATTCAAAAACAGCTTTTTCAAAATTATATGCCTACCAGTTCCCGCCATCGTTTCATATGTCACTTCCGAAAGAAATAATATGCGGCGGTGCCAAACTGGTGTGGTTACGTGGTACGTCTAGAATTTCGATGTTTTTGCGTTAATTATTGAATTTACCTGAAATTAAACTATTCGAATCGTTATGTGAATGTTTAAGGGTGGTTAATAGACCAAATTGGGGCATTGTTTTTGTGTTTTTATAGTGGAAAAAGTGACGTGAAGATGGAACATTTCTGTAACTTTGGGGCGCCATATCTTCTAAACTAAAGTCGCATCCACACTATGCCGAACGACATCATTCGACACGTTCGGGGCGACACGTTCGATTCGACAATCGGTGTGGACGTGTCGAACGATAAACGGTTCGACTCAGTTGTGAGCGAGCATTGAAAGTGAAAGGAAGTTCAATTTAGAGAGAGAGACGGCATGTGAATACGCAGCGCTTTTGGATGCAACTGAACCCCATTCGGCCCATTCGACAGTCGACACGTCCAGACTGAATGATTCGATTCGACTTCCTTTGATCGGGACCGCGCTCAGTCGGGTTGGAAGCGACATGATTCGATTCGACTTCTACAACATCCACACTTATTCAACTTTGTCGAACGACACAAGTCGAATGATGTCGTTCGGCATAGTGTGGATGCGACTTAAGACAGACCGCCACCTGTTGGGTTCACTAATGTTGTTCAGGAGGCCTGAATGAATACCCTGACCCCAAATGCTGTTCGATATCTGCTGGTCACCGTTTTTTTATACGCATCTCTCGGGAAAAGACTGAGCTTATAACGCCCTTTCAAGCGCCCCGAGATGAATTTAGAAGAAATCTGTTTGTGCGTGTCTTAAACTGCTGTAAGTTGTAACCAAGGGGGAATACATCTTGAGTTCAGAAAAATTCGCAAAGTTGGACCAATTAACCTTACTAACTTTTTCACTTATTTTGCACTGTTCTGTTGCAATATATTAATGCTAAAACCAATTTTTATAACAAACAATGCTATTTCACTACTAAAAACTTCACGAATTGACCATAATATACGAATATGCTGCTTGTTTATTTCTTGCGTTCCAAAATGGTGGAAGCACAATTTCGCGAAGTCTGGTTGATTTTTGCGATGTTGCCGGTTCGTAAAATTTATTGTACATTTCTGGAATAATGAAATAGTGATAACATACTCACATATAATCGTGATAAATGTGCGACGACGTTGTCCGATGTCTAGTTGCCATTATTTGCGATCTTCCCATTGTCTCTTCTCGTAAATATTTTTCGCTCATTGCTTTTCCTATTTCCTCCATACAGTTCTATCTTAGTTTTTCTCTTCGTCTTTTCATATTTGGTATCAACTCCATGGTTTATTTCGGCACTTGTGTTTGTTCCATTTGTTGAACATATTTGAAGAATTAAAATAATAAGTAAAAGTTCACTGAGAAGCTTATGAACACAATACATACATAGGCTCTAATGAAACGAATATCTAATTATAAATGGAAGAATAGCGTCACTTTTGAGAATTAATTAATTAAGAATTTGCCTAGCAACTACCTTTTCATTCACGTAATTCTATATTTATCATCATTCTATGATTACCATAGATATATAATACTAACTAGATAGCGAACATGTCAAAAATTTAAAGGCAAACGGCGGTCATTTGCTGTTTGGGTTTTACTTGAGAGGTGTAAATTTTTCGACGAAAAAATTCGAGAACAATTGACATAGAACATCAAAATATTCATGTTTCATCCCAAACTGCAAATGGCGGCCCTTGCCTCACTTTTTTCTAAGTGACGTCCAGTTAGTATTATAGGTCCATGTTTAATACGTGTCTAACCACAGAACACTGGTAATTTGTGGTCTAACATTGAAATGAAGTTAATTGATCTACATATTTGCATAAATTTATAATACTATTATTATAGGTCCATGCATATTTGACAGCGAAGGCAAGTGGCAAATTTGAAACTTACCTTGGTCTCTATTTTTCAGTGTTATATTGCTTATTAGTACGTCTATGACTGAACTCTTGATCAAAAAAATGGTTTATGAAGGTCCATACTAACACAATTTTTGCGTACGAATGTAGATAGATTGAATGATTTTCTGAATGAGCATCATGGAGTGTTTGGTTTTTCTAGGGAACTGGTTTGCTCAAAAAACAACAACCCGTGCATATTTTATGAAAGTGGACTTGGATTAATGTGTAATAGGTCCAGCGTGGTTACCTGAAAAGCTAGAAACATGAGATTTATTTTCCGTTTTTTTCATTGCTTGAAGAAAATATCTTTTTCGGAAGAGTAAAATATCTATTCAGGAATATACCTGTTTGATGCATTTTGGTGGATCGACATAAAACAGAAGCCACAAAACGTGAAATGGAATGATCCAGGCCGGTTGCAGTCGACTGACGAGTTTTCTGTGAGGAAGTTTGCTTCAAGGATTCATGACAATTCGGGATCACTAAGTGGAGTGGAAAGGATTGTCGAAATCGACGAAGTATAGCAAGGGAAAGTACAATAGGGGCAGAATGATTGAGTATTAATGGATTTTTGGTGGGATTAGATCAGAATCAGAGGAAATATTCATGGTTTCGGCTGCTTATCGAAACCAGAACACTTTATTCGATCTCGTTAGGCATTGGATTCTCCCAGGAACCACTTTGATGTCTTATTATTGGAAAGCCTCTAATAGTTGAGACAATGAGGGTTTCTAACATCTCACTGTCAATCACAGCGTGAATTTCGTTAACCCTGACAGTGAGACTCACACACAAAATGTTGTGCGGTTGTGGATGATATTCTCAGACGAGAGCAAAAGTATCTATTTAACCATCCAGTTACCGATTTTCAAAATATTTGGCATATCGTTTCGTTATGATGTTGTGATGCCGCAGTTTCATTTAGAGCAATATTTCCCGAGAAAACCGATCGGAATTCATCAGTCATGACCAGTATCTCCCCCCCTTGGATTTGTTGCTTTAGTTCCTGCCGCTATCTCACATTGTGAGGACTTGCGAGACTGCAGCTAACAGTCTTTCCGAGATTTCACCTGGCTGATTTCACAGAACTACAACAACAGGTATAAATCCCTGGAGGGTCTTGATATACCTGTTGATAGCTTATCGTGCAATTAGCTACCCGTGTTTCCTGGTCCGTTGGGACCTTTTATGTCTAGAGGGATTTGTAAGGAGTGTGTTGGGGTTACATGAAGTACTAACTTTACTCCCTGGGTTTTCCTCGATCCGTTTTCAGATTCGAAGTGCCAGTTGAGTCATAGGTACTTCATGCATCCTTTCGCTTAACCTTTGTTCCTCTTCTATGGGATGGCTTCCGGGTGTTAGCATCAGGCCTGGTCGTACGAAGTGCTAACATTGCTCACTGGGTACATAGTTACTTCCTGCTTCCTTAGAGCTTTCCTGAAAAGGATTCATGAGGAGTGTGTTGGGGTTTCATGGAGTTCTAACATTGCTCACTGGGTCTGCCTCGATCCGCCCTCAGGTTCAAGGGTCCAGTTAATCCATATTTACTTCATACACCTGCCCGAGAGCGAGAGGATTGGTTAGGAGTGGGTTGGGATTCAATGGAGTACTAACGTTGCTCACTGGGTCTCCCTCGATCCTTCCTCAGGTTCAGGGGCCAGTTAAGCCATAGTTACTTCATACGCCTGCCCGAGAAGGATTGGTTAGGAGAGGGTTGGGATCGTATGGAGTACTAACTTTGCTCACTGGGTCTCCCTCGATCCGTCATCAGGTTCAAGCGGCCAGTTAAGCCATAGTACCTCATACACCTGCCCTTAAGGATTGTGTTAGGAGTGGGTTGGGATTGCATGGAGTACTAACGTTGCTCCTTGGGTCTGCCTCGATCTGTCTTCAGGTTCAAGGGTCCAGTTAAGCCATAATTACTTCAAACACTTGCCCGAGAAGGATTTGTTGGGAGTCAGTTGGGGTTACATGAAGTACTAACCTTGCTCTCTGGGTCTCCATCGATCGGTCCTTAAGTTCAAGGCGCCAGTTAAGCCATAGTTATTTCGTACACCTGCCCGAGAGGATTGGTTAGGAGTGGGTTGGGATTGTATGGAGTACTAACTTTGCTCACTGGGTCTGGCTCGATCCCCGTCAGGTTCGAGGGGCCAGTAAAACCATAGTTACTTCATGCGTTTTGGTCATTCTTAGTTTTCATTGGGATTAATCCCAACTACAAAAGCCTGTATACCACGGCAAGGTAATGACCTCGTACGGGAACCTAACCTAACCTAACTCAAACTTACCTAACCTAAGCTGATATGCTTATTTTTCACCAAAAAAACCAAAGGTCTGGCTCGTATTAAGACAAATGGCACCTCAATTATGAACGATTTATTGGATTTCTTATTCGGTTTTCTCGGGAAATATTGCTCAAAATGAAACTGTGAAATCATAACGAAACGATATGCCAAATATTTTGAAAATCGGTAACTAGGCGGTAAGATAGATACTTACCCTCTCGTCTGGAAATATCATTTCTTTTATCCTTCTACAACCGCTCCACATTTGTGTGTGAGTCCTACTGTCAGGGTCAACGAAATTCACGTTGTGATTTACAGTGAGATGTTGGAAACCCCTCATTGTCTCAACAATTATAGGCTTTCCAATAATCAGACATCAGAGTGGTTCCTGGAAGAATCCAATGCCTTACGAGATCGAATGTATGTAAGTATTTGTTCAAAAAATTGGATTTTGCATCCAATATATTGCATCGTAACAGTGCGAAATAAGTGAACAAACGAAGTTAGTGAGATTAAGTGGTCAAAGTTGGGGATTTTTTTCTGAAGAAACTAGGAAGAAAAACCACTTTTTATAACGGACTCGTGATTAAGGATCAAGATTCAATAGAAAGGCTGTATTTTTCCTCAAAAATATACGCGCTATATGAGCGCTCCATTTCCTTTACATCACCCAATTTGGCATCCTTATCTTCGGACAATGAATTTCTTTTTTTTGTTGATGTTTTGTCTTCTTTTCTCGAAAGTTGTCGTTAAAGCAGTTTATAGTTCATCTTCGGTTTTCTTTTGTCTTTCTTCAAAAATAAATTGTTTTGTTCTGGCAATGCCGTCATAAACCTTGTTATCAACATAGTTTTATCGATTTGATTATTCAATCCGTTCACTCGATTCAGTCTATGTGAAAGATTTTGAAGTATTGCGAAGTTAGAAAGTATATCTATCTTTTGATACATCTAACTGGAATTTGTAAAACTCGGTTAGCATTTGGCATTTCTGGTATTCTGTATGTCTGCCATACGTAGAAACGAGAGTGTAGTACATTTTCTTTGCCGAATCACACGATAAGATGTGTCATTTCTCACTCCGATCTATTGATCTTGAAATGTAGAATTGTGCAAGGCCATCTCTAGTTTTCCATCCTTCCACCTTGTTTAGGTGTCCTGTAGGCAATGCTTCAGACCCATTGCTGACAACCATGAATTGTTTAGTTTTTGCCACGAGATTAAAATCAAAATCCCATAAAAGAAATGTGGTAACATCCCCTCTATCAACGTGTTTGTAATAAAACAGCGTTTATGCTGATATAATTTTTTTATCATCATAACAAGTGAAAGTGACTAAGATCGGCATACCTGTTTATACCTGGCAACCTAGTAGCTTGTCCAGGTAAATTACAGACAACCATACTTCTGTACATTCTATATGTTTAATACTTATATTCCAGTATAAAATTTTCTTATTTTCTTGATGATGTAACATTTAATGAAAAATCATTTTTTTTTCATGATTTTTTTTGACCACTCATTTTTAATATATTTGTTGATATACTGAATTTATCATAAAATGGGTTTTATTCTATTATCAGCTCGGTGAAGGTCGTTTAGGTTCGGATCTTAGACTAAAACTGCCTTATAAGATCGTCGGCATCTTTCGGACAAACGATTTTAGTCTTATTTTCGTTTTGGTTGCCATCAAAAGAGATTGTGAAATTCAAGGTAAGAAAAAATTATCCATGAAAAAAATTCATTTTTAAGTAGGATTGATCCCAGTGCAATTTCATAGTTTTCATTCAATCTTCATCCATCTGTCCACCTGCCCATGTAATTGCAGAATTGTTAATGAAAATATAGGAAAAACATTTGAATTTTTTCACATGATGAAGAAAAAACAGATACCTAAATTATGAATTAATATTTTTGTTAAAAAATATCTTTCAATACATTTTTTTATTGAGAGTAAAAAATGGAATGAAGGATACAAAAACCACAATTTATAATTTTAATCATCTTCTGCCTCTTCATCGTCGTCTTCTGGCTGCTGGTAAATTTCAAACTGGTCTTCATTATCGTCTTTAACGACATTCGTCTCAAGTTTTTTACGTACATGATTTCGGGGTCAAAGGCTCCATCTTCGTCAATGTCGCTCTAATATGGTGGAGCATTGAGACAAACTGGTCTTCATTATCGTCTTTCACGACAAATTCTTATCAAATCGAAATAACAAAGATAAGCTCATTAATATGTTATGGAAAAATTACAAGCTGCAAATATTACTACTGAACATGACAGAGATGATGCGGATGTTCTTATTGTTGAAACTGCAATTGAAGATACAAAGTCTAAAAAACCTGCAGTTATAATGGGACAAGATATGGATTTACTTGTCATTTTAATTGATCGTACACTGTCTTACGAATAAGAAATTATCTTTAAAAAAGTTGGGAAAGGAAATGTAAAAACGGAGAGATACTCGACAAAAAGTTTTGATAATTATTCTCATTCCAAAACACATATTTTATTTCTGCACGCATTAAGTGGCTGTGACACAACTGTTGCACTTTTTAAAAAGAGAAAAAAATCATGCTTATTTTTTTTTAAGAAACTGACAAATTTGGATGAACTAGCTGCAGCATTTGAGGAAGAAAATTGTTTCGGCCCAGAGATTATTAGAGAGTGGAACTCAAATCTTATTGGCAGTCTATAATGCTCCGAAATCTGTGAAAAGTTTCGATCATCCTTGCTATATGCATTACGTAAAGTCTACATAACTTAATAAACAAGCTTTCAAATATGCCACCAACAAATGCAGCTGCTAATCACATTTCAGAGGTGTATATTATCAAGTTCAAACTTGGTTAGGACATGATTTGGAACCCCAAGTATGGGGTTGGGCAATGCGAAATGATTTTCTGGAGCCTATCATAACAATTTCATCACCTGCTCCAGAAGATGTGCTAAATACAATTTTCTGCAACTGCAAGAGTGGTTGTGGTTCGCCACGCGGATGCAGAAAAGCGGGCTTGCAATGCTTTTAGCTTGTGAACAATGTAATGAGCTAGCTTGTCTCTATGCTTAGACAAATGTCGTCGAAGACGATAATGAAACCTTGTTGGAAATTTACCCAGCAGCCGAAGACGACGATGAAGAGGAGAGGATGATTAAAATTATAAATTGTAGTTTTTTACCCTGTATTCCATATTTAAAATAATTAATTAAAAAATGAAATTTAGCAGATTAGCACTTATTCTCGAAAAAAAATTATTTTCAATAATTTACATAACATTATTTGCCCTACCAACAGTATGAGTCTAACAAACAAGCATACTTACCAATATCGATGTTTATTATAGATTTCTTTTCTATTTTATTATTACTCGAAAAAGATTTCATCAGGAGCTTGCATTTTCAAAAAAACATACGCATCCCATAATTCTTCTGCTTAACTGAAGGAAAGAAATAACTGTCCCTGTGCAAGTCTATTGTGAGTTTGTGACGTCAACATTCAATAAAACCCCAGATGTTGGATAAGCAGCGTACGACGAATAGCATTTTTGTGCCTTGGAGGTAGGGGAAAATCTTTTCAGACTTCCTGACAGCGTGCAATGCTGTGTCAGTTCGTGTGGGGCTTTCACCCACTAAAACCCCCTCCTCCAGTGCAAAATAGAAGTAGGGGGACACCATCCGATTATTACACTTTGTTGTGTAATGTGTGGGCACTACTGCCTTTCCATGACGATTGGAATTCATCCGTGTACGGCACAACCGACCGTAATCTACTCCCCTAGGATTTGTTGGGTGAAAGGAAGGCAATTCCAGTGTTGCTTTAGGTCCTGCCGCTATCTCGCATTGTCCGGACTTGTGAGACTGCCGCTAACCTTCGTTCCGAAGTTTTCACCTTGCTTATTTCACGGAACTATAACAACAGGTATAGATCCCCGAGGGTTTTGGTTCACGAGCTGACTACTCATCATGCGATTCGCCAGTGTACCCCCGTTTGTTAGGACCTTTTCTTTCTGAGAAGGATTTGTAAGGACTGGGTTGGGGTTGCATGAAGTACAAACGTTGATCCCTGGGTCTACCTCGACCCGTCCTCAGGTTCGAGAGGCCAGTTGAGTCATAGTTCCTTCATGCGTCTTTTTCGCTTTTTCGGATGTTTGCCTGGATCTAGGTCTCGCGGAGTGCTAACTTTGCTCACTAGGTCTACCCCGATCCCGTTACCGGGTACGAGGTCTCAATAAAGTCAGTCACTTATCTTTTGCGCTTGTTACCTTTGTTCCTCTTCTTTGGGCTGGCTTTCCTGAAAAGGATTTGTAGGAGGGTTTGGGGTTACATGCGGTACTAACGTTGCTCGCTGGGTCTTCCACGATCCGTCCTCAGGTTCGAGGGGCCAGTTAAGTCATAGTTACTTCTTCATATCTATCTGTGAAGTATTGTTAGGGATGGGTTTGAGTGTCATGGAGTACTAACGTTGCTCGCTAGGTCTACCTCGAACCGGCCTCAGGTTCAAGGGGCAAGTTAAGCCATATTTACTTCATGCATCTGACTGTGAAGGGTTTGTAAGGAGTGTGTTGAGGTTACATGAAGTCCTAACTTTGCTCGCTGGGTCATCTAAATCCCCCTCAGGTTCGGGGGCCAGTTTTAAGCCATAGTTACTCCATGCATCTGCCCGAAATGGATTGGTTAGGATTTGGTTGGGGTCACATGGAGTACTAACATTGCTCTATGGGTCTACCTCGATCCGTCCTCAGGTTCAAAGGGCCAGTTAAGCCATAGTCACTATATGCATCTGACTGTGAACGGTTTTTAGGAATGGGTTGAGGTTACATGAAGTCCTAACATTGCTCGCTAGAATTCTGTGTGTCTCGTCCATGTTCAAATGAAAAATGAAGGTATCGTAGGGAAGTGGACAAATAAGTACGATCTCTTATAACTAACTTCGTCGACGTTTCGATATCTTCATTTTTCATTGCTCGCTAGGTCTACCTCGATCCGTCCTCAAGTTCAAGGGGCCAGTTAAGCCAAAGTTACTGGTAACACAAAGTGCTAACCTTGCTCACTGGGTCTACCCCGAGACCGTTTCCGGGTACGAGGGGCCAGTTAAACCCATAGTTACTTCATGTGTTTTGGTCATCTTAGTTAGCCTAACGGAATATTAACTCACGGTTATACAGGGTCTTTCACGAGGAACCCTCACCCATATTTATATACGGGAACTACTGAACGTATTTTCATGAAATTCAGCACTTATAAGTATTTCACGATGCTGATGAAATATAAAATATTTTCAAGGCATGAGCACCTCCGGTTTTTCCGGAAATGACGTCAACTTCTGTTTTTCAAATTAGAACACCAGTTTTTTTATTGCAGATATAGATTCCTTAGAAAATTTCAAGTTATTTTGATGTAACATTTTTCAGTTTTAGTTGGAAAATTCTCTCTGAGCGGAAAAATTCGAAAAAAAAAAATCGAAAATAGAGCTCCGCTGAAACAAGAATAACTTCGAGGTTTTTGATGGAAAATTTTCATTTTGGGGATTTTTCGAGGTGTAAGATTGATGTATCCACTTTAAAATCGAAATTGCGATTCATGATACAGGGGGTGAAAAATTCGCTTTCAAAGTTAGGAATGACAAAATCGTGAAAAATCAATTTTTTTCAGATCAGAACCCCATTTTTTTATGGCAGATATTGAATCTACGTTAAAAAATAATGTGAGTGTATGCATCACACCCTCGACTCAAAATGGATATTTTCTGAGTTATTCACAAAAAACTGTTTTTCGTCTTGAATTTTCAGCTATTTCTTTTCCCTTCACGCCAAAAAGATGAAATTTTCAAGAATGTATTTTGAACCATGCTGTAGATTTTTCACTCCTCTTGAAACCGACTTCAAAATACTATTAGGAGAACAATGGCAAACTCTCGCAGTTATAACTAGAGAAGATCTCTCGTTGTACTGGGTCGGTCAGGAAACCTCTCAATGAACAGTCGAATCGTTCTATCTACAACTTTATTACATTCTCCATGAAGTAGAATGAGATTTAAATAATCTTCATTGGTAAAATTAGGCATAGTGATCGATTTTATAACTTAATACGAATTTCACCAAATCAATAGTAAACACAAATGCTACTGAATAAAAGAGAATCTGGCAGATGTAATTACTGATATCTATCACTAAAAAAAAAAGAATGTAAAACATGGTAAGTTTTTGCATATGGTTCATAAAAAATTATTTATTTATCACTGGAGAGAAAACCGATGGCGATCCGATCAGTTGAAATAAAGAGGTTTCCGATACAAATTCGAATCAAAATTCGCCATCTATTTAGGAACAACCTGTTACTTTTTTCTCTTGCATATTAGGGTAGTGAAATCTAAAACATGGTTTAAGTAACAGTTCCTGAAATTTCATCTTTTTGGCGTGAAGGGAACAGAAATAGCTGAAAATTCAAGACGAAAAACAGTTTTTTGTGAATAACTCAGAAAATATCCACTTAGGGCAAGGGTGTGATGCATACACTCACATTATTTTTAACGTAGATTCAATATCTGGCATAAAAAATGGGGTTCTAATTTGAAAAATTGATTTTTCACGATTTTGTCATCCCTAACTTTGAAAGCGATTTTTTCACCCCCTGTATCATGAATCGCAATTTCGATTTTCAAAGTGGATTAGATTAGATTAGATTAGAGGAGGGGCGACAGATCAAAACCGACCTTGCGAGCACCTTGACCTTAAGATCTATTGTGCATCCCCGCGCTGGTTTACCAGTCCGGCAGCAAAGTCTCAATGAACTTTCACCCACCTTTCTGGGGCCACATCCATTACTTGTTCAGGCTTTAGGAACCTGGAGCCAAGATGCCGTAACCGTTTCTGGTGAACAGCTTCACACTCACATAGCAGGTGTCTAGCTGTCTCGGTGGCTTCTTGACAGAAGCAGACATGTACTATCGGGCGCCTTTTCCATGTTTTTTAAGTGATACCCACAGGACAGTGCCCAGTGAGAGCGCCCGTCAGTTTCCTCAGTTCCAATTTGCTGAGTGAGAGGACTTTCTTGGTCCAGCTCGTCGAGTGAGAGAGAAGTGACTTAGCTTGCTTTTGACCATTGGTCGTACGCCAGGACATAAGCTTCCTCTTTTGTTCCCAGTCCTTATAGCCATTGCCTGATGACTGGCTGGGAAGCCGCAAAACGGTTCTGGTCCAGTGAAGGGGGTTTCAAAGTGGATACATCGAAGAATAACTTCGAGGTTTTTGAATGGAAAATTTTCATTTTTGGGATTTTTCGAGGTGTAAGATTGATGTATTCAAAGTGGATACATCAATCTTACACCTCGAAAAATCCCAAAATGAAATTTTCCATTCAAAAACCTCGAAGTTATTCTTGTTTCAGCGGAGCTCTATTTTCGATTCTTTTTTTCGAATTTTCTCGCTCAGAGAGAATTTTCCAATCAAACTGAAAAATGTTACATCAAAATAACTTGAAATTTTCTAAGGAATCTATTTTCTGCAATAAAAAAATGGTGTTCTAATTCGAGAAACGGAAGTTGACGTCATTTCCGGAAAAACAGCTCATGCTTTGAAAATATTTTAGATTTCATCAGCATCGTGAAATACTTATAGTGATGAATTTCATGAAAATACGCTCAGTAGTTACCCATATAAATATGGGTGAGTTCCTCGTGAAAGACCCTGTATAGGAAATGAAAATTAATTTCGAGGTTCGAGGGGCCAGTTAAGTCATAGTTACTTCATGTATCTATCTGTGAAGTATTTGTTAGGGATGGGTTTGAGGTGTCATGGAGACTAACGTTGCTCGCTAGGTCTACCTCGAACGGCCTCAGGTTCAAGGGGCAAGTTAAGCCATATGTACTTCATGCATCTGACTGTGAAGGGTTTGTAAGGAGTGTGTTGAGGTTACATGAAGTCCTAACTTTGCTCGCTGGGTCATCTAAATCCCTCCTCAGGTTCGGGGGGCCAGTTAAGCCATAGTTACTCCATGCATCTGCCCCGAAATGGATTGGTTAGGATTTGGTTGGGGTCACATGGAGTACTAAACAGTGCTCTATGGGTCTACCTCGATCCGTCCTCATGTTCAAAGGGCCAGTTAAGCCATAGTCACTATATGCATCTGACTGTGAACGGTTTTTTATGGAATTGGGTTGAGGTTACATGAAGTCCTAACATTGCTCGCTAGAATTCTGTGTTCTCGTCCATGTTCAAATGAAAAATGAAGGTATCGTAGGGAAGTGGACAAATAAGTAAGATCTCTTATAACTTCGTCGACGTTTTCGATATCTTCATTTTTCATGCTCGCTAGGTTATACCTCGATCCGTCCTCAAGTTCAAGGGGCCAGTTAAGGCCAAAGTTACTGGTAACACAAAGTGCTAACCTTGCTCACTGGGTCTACCCGAGACCGTTTCCGGGTACGAGGGGCCAGTTAAACCTAGTTACTTCATGTGTTTTTGGTCATTCTTAGTTAGCCTAACGGAATATTAACTCACGGTATACAGGGTCTTTCACGAGGAACCTCACCATATTTATACGGGAAACTACTGAACGTATTTTCATGAAATTCGCACTTATAAGTATTCACATGCTGATGAAATATAAATATTTTCAAGGCATGAGCACCTCCGGTTTTTTCCGGAAATGACGTCAACTTCTGTTTTTCAAATTAGAACACCAGTTTTTTATTGCAGAATAGATTCCTTAGAAAATTTCAAGTTATTTTGATGTAAATTTTTCAGTTTTAGTTGGAAAATTCTCTCTGAGCGGAAAAATT